>JAPYZN010002459.1:0-11852 GCA_030522865.1 Psyttalia lounsburyi
GAGGAAGCCCTCTCTCTGCAATATAAAAAATTCCACCGCAATAAATCAATGGCCATTTCCTAAATCCGAATATAAAAAAGAAAAGCTTGTGAAGGGTGAATTTTGTACCTGGGGAAAATTGCAAAATCCAACAAAATATCTGGTATAAATATCTTGTCAATATTGCCGGAGTGTATTATTCTTTCGCCATTCTCAATTTACTCCACCCGCACTGTTACTCTCCCAGACTCTAATAATAAGCGTATAACGAAGCTCTCTTTGATGTCTCCGCAAGCCACGTCTTTCGGCATCCCACGAAAATTCACAGTAACGGCGAAAATTTCAAAGCTGAACTCTATTTAATTGACTGAACATGACAAACCGATCCAGATACAATGACACATCGTAGAATAATCAAAGCACAAGAATACAGAGATACCATATATTTCCACGAGTATAAGCAACAAGTGGTTCCAAGTGCAACAAGTTATAGCTGTGGATGGAGGCAACACACGCAAACACTCGCAAACCCTACGTTGAATACGCCAATTCTCGGATTTTATGTGACGCGAATCCAGAGTTACGAGTTAGATGTGTGAGGCCAGTCGTAAATTCATATCTTTCACCGATTCTCACGTTTGTATGATTTATTAACTCTCACATAGTTGGAAAGAACCGATACTATTTTCCCAAGAATTACATTTTTCTCCACCCCCCACCGAAATTTAGCGACCAATCAATACAACAAAATTGCATGATATTTAATTTTGATATTGTTGACGTAGGACTGTACACGAACAAGAGAAATGGTAATTCGGATAATTTATTATATGTGTAAAAGTCTAGACAGCTCAAGCTCGCTGACAAGCGATGTCGTGTACATTGGAGCCAACTATGACCTGTCACCTCAGAAGAATTGGAAATAGAATTGAAGATGTATAACTTAGTGTTAAGGGAAGGCATAAGTGTAATTAATAGCCTCTGACTCTGGTGTTGGGGCTTTTGGTGCGTGCGGGTGTAACAACACCCGCACATCGTGTACCGGCGTTGTCTGGCCGCTTAGTAGTAGCATTGTCCGATTTGCATTGTTGTAATTTATGACATGCACGACGTGAGGCGTGTCCTGTCGTTTTGTTGCACTCACTCTCTTTATCTCATGTGCCCGTTCTTTGTCCCCTGTCGTCATCGAGATCCATCATCTCGGCGAAATTTTCGCGAATTAGCGTATTAACAGGGGGGGAAAACTATTCCAATAATGTAATCAACGAGTGACAAATTATCGGATGAACATCGAGAAAATGTAATAAACACGAGACACGTATGCGATGGGGAATGATGCGCACAGTTGGATGATGTGGAGAGCCACTGGTCAAGAGCGCGACCTTCTTAATAATGGTGGAATGTCGCGGTTAGTCTCGGCGGAGATTTCTCATGTATAATACTATATAGCGAGGGCGGGAGAGACGTCTGTCTGGCTGTCGTGCTCAGAAGCCTTGTCGGGGGTGGTCTGGCGATCGTAATAATAGCGATGAGATAGATATAACATGCACTGTGTGGATGTAAACGCTAAGAGAAACCTGATTTATTCCAATCTACGTCAAAAATCAGTCTCTAATCTATTTCGTCCCGTACACTCGTCGGTGAGACATTCGTAACGCGCACCACCAGTGATTACAGTGAATTATTTATTTTCTCAATACATACACACCTCTCACTAAATAATTACATATTTCACTTACACATGATCAAGTTCTGCATTACAGCCAAGCTGCGATCAATCGTTGAATATTGTAGTGCATTACTGGAATTGCGGTGTTTCAGTAATTAGGTAATTTGATTTTTTTCCCTTCGATCCCTTCGAAGCCGAAAATTCTGTTGTATACCCAAGTATAAGTTGTTTATGATTTTTTGTATGACGTAGAATATTCTTAATACAATTGTTAGAAATCGTTTGTTTCACTCGATAGCCCTTTAATAAAAGTAATCTCTAATGTAATAAACTCGGGATCTCCCAGCTGGCCCTTTTCCTAGAATAATTCACTCACCCTGGCCCCTATCGACGATTCAACCTTTCCCGAGATTAATAAACTCACCCTGGCCCTCGCTGACGCGTCAACCGTTCACTCTCCACTTTTCTACACCTTAATGGGTATATAACCAGGAATAATTCTAATTTTTGTTAGTTTTAATTTCTAGAACCTCATAGTAACCAAGTCATCGGACACCCCCAAAATACTCACTACCATTTTCACAACTAGCAATTATACAGAATAAATATCTGCTTTTTAAGTTAAGAGTCTGGGTCTGAAAAATTTATTCTTGAGAATCCAACAACAGGACTGAAAAATTGGATTAATCGTCCGCCCGAGAGTCACCAAAGCCTCTATACCTGAGCGTTTAAAAGGACATTTGGAGGAGAGCTAGAAATTGCGAGAGATTATTATAATGACTGAATTATAGTGATAGCTTTTTTTGTTGCAAATCGTTTTGTGTAACAAATTGATGTTAAACGACCGAAACGTTGGCGCAAGAGTTCTTCAAAATTCTCAGCAATTTTCATAAATTTGATATTTCACATCTTGAAGAAATGAGCGTTAGTCCTCGATTTTGTCGAAATTATCCAGTCTCCTCAATTTCTCATTCTTGGATCTGCCCCCCAAGCGTTGCAAATAGTAACTACACAACGAAAATAAATCAAATGTTACTTGTCGCTTTCGTTGGATTGATGATTGATTTTTATTCGTCATTATTCTCAAATTGTACGGTGATCAATGAGGCCCCTCTCCACTAGATACAGTCGGTATTATCTGTGAAGTTTAAAAAACACTTTACGAGAACGCTAATGGTCCGGAATGGCACTCGCAACAGCTTTATCGATGTAAACAACTGCTAAACTAACCGACGAAGCCGTTGTCGTGTCGTGCCAAAGTGTCGGGTTGACTGTATATTATTTTTAGAATACGCATTCTACTCAACCCATCTATACAACATATGCGCGAAAGAGAGGGAGAGAAAGAGTATATATATATCGGCTTCATCGGCCCAATGCACATTTCAGACATTTTATTTATGATAATGGAAATCAAGTTTGATGGATAACTCAGTGTGAATAATGATCGCAGAGCGAGGATCGCGGAATGTCATCGAGGATGGAGAAGAAATACCGACGTTGAGATGTATCAAATACCAGACAAACCCTCGTCGAGCAACAATAACCAATTAAACAATTTTTTCCGCAGTTGGGTAGAGAAATGCCTTCCACAAATGACTGAAGAAAAAATTCTGACATTCTCGGGCCGGGAATCGAACCCGGAACCCTCCGGTGCCCTTGCCAGTCGGCCGCTCTTCCCATCTGAACTATCCGAATATATACTGATTTCCATTTCAATTGAAAAATAAAAAAACAGGTACTGGGCACAGACGCTTGCTCGCTCGTGAGTAACCAGCAGACAAGCCAATGACCTCCCCTTGATTTTGTCGATGAGAAGAAAAAAATTAATTTCAATTCATTTGAAAATACATTATTGTCGTTTTTCATTCACACATTTGAGTGCAAGCAATTATTGTTTTTGCTACATCGTCTGGGATAAAACAGTGGGCATTCTATGATGTTCCAGAGCGTTTCGAAATTAGACCTCAATGCCTCATAGAGCTGGGCACAGAGCTGCCAACGTGTTACAAGCCTGCTATCCATTATGAGCAGCTATAATAACAGCCTCACCGCTGCTGGTATCTACCGATGTGCGGCTACATTTGCCTCATTAATGGGTCTGACTATGAATCGTCCATGATGCCACCACCTTCTCAACGAAAATTCTCCACATCTACTGGTATGTCGTTGAATATCTACCTTATGAATGTAACTCAAATTCGTCTCAACCAACACGGGTGCACAGTTTATGAAGCCCTGGCAGTAGTTCGGCGACACTTGTCTTCCTGGCTATTCATTCTCCATCATCATCATCACCACCAGCGCCGAGACTCGTGTGATAATAATACTGGGGACTGGTTATGATATTATTTCACAGTAACAAGTACAAGGGGCGGTGGGATTGGTTTTTTTTTTGTCGCGCGCATTAAATATTCAATTCACATTCCGATATTGCCGGTTAATTGGATTCTATGTAATGAATCATATATTCCCCCCCCCCCCCCCACTAGTTCCCTCTTCCACTTCCAGATTGAGGGGGAGGAGAGGGGATAAGAGCGCTGGACACAAATCGGAAAGAGTCTTCCTCTTTCCTCATCGAGCCTTTTAGCTGAGTAATCTGATTTTTATTTGTCATTGACTATTGTCCAACTGGTAGCTTCTTATTATTATTTATTATTTATACTTAACAACCTGCAGTCGAATATACAAAGAAGAAATATGGCATTCGTTACCTGTTCTAAATTAATTAGCAGTGAAATTGTCAATTCGACGGAGAGCAATTAAAACGAAAAAAAAGTGAAAACGAAACCAAATAAATATTGGTCGAAACTTTAAAATGAGCATTATAAGTTTGCCCTACTTTACTTCTACAAATTGACTGAATAAATAATCAATTAAATTATATCTACTTGATCAGCTAATTGTGTCTCAGTTCTTGATAATAAATCATTCAATAAAAATGTGAATCTCCTGGTGGCTGTAAATTGCAGAATTCTAGAGTTTCGAAGAAGCGTTTATAAATGAATCTCCCACGCCCTCCACTGTCTGGATGCACAAGTCCTTTATTTTTATTTCACATCGTTTTAGTTACAAACCCCCATTCTCGCTCTCTTATTCCCTGACTTTTCTCTGGTTTGTATATTTCTATACACTCGGTTTGCTTGCCCAGAGAATGACATTCGAGGTATTCTGTGCGCTATCCACATTCACTTATGTTTCTGTGCTTTTGATCTTTTTCCAGTCTGAGCCTCCTTGAATGTGAATCACAGGAGAGACAAAATAACATTCATTAAAATTTCATAAAAATAGAAGGAAAAAAAAAACAATGAAGAAATTGCTGATTGTTAACTCCAGTGAGAATGAAATATATAATCCAAGTGAAATATAGAGTTTGAATGATATACATATGTGCACGTGTGTCTGGAATTTTTGGGAATATTCCCTAACACCTGATCCCCCGTCTGGCACACGTCGGGGACGCGGAACGCAGAAATAGTTGCTACTCGTTTAGTAACATGCGAGGGTGCACATCCCAGCCAGCGATGAGACTCGAGGGGGATACATATGCGTTTTCATAAAGGTTCCGCGACCGTGCAAACGTCGCAGACGGCGTCCACACGAGCGCGTAATTTGAAGTATGAATTATGACGCTGACTGATTAATTTTGTATGCGATGCATATAGTTTAGTCACAAATGTCGGACACAGCCAGCCACCGGGGTATCTCGTCCGGGTGAAATCTAGAAATTCTCGACGAGATGATGACACGTACGGTGAGCTCTAGAATTTCTGGACACCGAGACAGTATTGTTATAGTCGAGGAAGCCAGACACTCGTGCTAAAGAGGATCGCTGCTATTGGACTATTTCAACCAATACAAAAATTAATTTACGGCTTTGACCGAATTGAATTTGTATCTGAAAATGTTGAGACATTATTTTACAGGCTTTCTCCGAAGTAAGTCAACATGAGGAAAAGTTTTGCCAGGACATGGAGTAGGGGACAGACCGACGGGAAAGAAAGGGCCTTTGTTAGATGGGTCCAGAGTATGAAAACTCTCTTTAATTTTCTTCAGTTGTTGGGCAAATTTCGTCATGAATGATATACCTTCGACATGTGTAGATAATTAAATTTATTTAAAGGAAATATATGTCGCTGTTTTACTGAGAAAAAAATATATAATTTTGTCAATCAAATATTTTTCCAAATTTAACGCGAATTTTGCTGGAGGACTTTTCGGGTATTTGGTTATTCAAAGCAAATGGGTTTGGGAAAATTTGGATTTTTTTTTCTGGAGTGTTTCGTGATACCACTCGAACCCCTCGCCCGCCCCGCGGCCATCGATATTACTCCAGTTCTCACATTATAATCATGGACAATGTGTACAGTCTATTTCGAAAAATAACTGTGCAGCTCATCTCCTCGAAAATTCCGTTCCGCATTCATCGTGTCTAGCGCGGAGGCGTGTGTAAATCTTTCGCGCGGTTAAAGCCGCCTGAGGATATTACGTTGATGCACTATTTATAAATATATACGGTGACACCAGTCTAGTGTGGCGATTTGCGCGGGTGGGCCAAATGTTGCTGGGTTATCCCTCATTTTAAACATTCATCCACCTGTTTTTGATTTTATTTTAACTCTCTCACTCCGTCTCTCGCTCTTCGTCTGTCTCACTTCCATCATCCTCTTGCCCCTTCAATTAATGTAATATGCGTGAAATTTATAAAACAAAATCCATCTAGTTTGCATAGCAACCGTACAAATGACGAACGTTCACAAATATTTCGTTTGTCATACAAACCCATCGGCCGCACTCCCTCGGATCGTCACGTCACTTCATCTTTAATGTGATCCTCTGCATTTATTCACATTCAAAATCATTCGTTTGCGGGATTTAAAAGAAAATCATTTGGATTAACAGGTTGTTTCGCGTTTGGTAAAGAAAAGTAATAAATTTAGCGGGTTTGAGTGAGTAAATTGAGGAAAAGAAAAATCACCGATTGGCATTGATCGTTGACGTGACTCGAGCTTGAAAATTAATTGGATTGTACGAATATTTGGGTGAAAATCGAGGATTAAAATGGTGAAGACGCAGCCGAAAATGACGAAACTAGTTGTTTCAGCGATAAAAAATCTTCGCGATGCGCATGGATCAACGGCCAAGGATATTCTCAATTATGTAATGAGGGAAAGTAATACAGACGCATCGATGGAAAGAAAAGTAAGTACCAGAATTTGTAATTGTTTTATGAAAAATATGGCATAATCCCAGATTTTTCCTCCCCAATTTTGCCCATTTTTCTGACAATTTATTGACAATTTTCATTAATTTTTTTTTCAGCTGCACGCGGCCCTGAAAAAGGGGATCGATTTTGGGATATTGAAGCGTGCCCGTGGCTACTACATGCTGAACACCGATCCAGAAATGCTCCAGGACTCAGGCCCGATGGAGCGCGGAAGGAGGAGGCGCCGTCGCCGCAGACGTGGACGCAGTGGAAAGAGTAAGAGCAGGCGCGGCCGCGGACGCAGGAGGAGGAGGAAGCGCGGCGGCCGAAGGAAGGGCCGCGGAAGGAGCCGCAGCGGCCGTCGGGGACGCCGCGGTCGGAGCAGGAGAAGCAGGCGCGGTGGTCGCATGAAGAGCCACGGAAATGTTGACGACATCGATATGCTCACGAAAGAGCCGCTCGAGTCGTCGCGACCGAGTGTCGACGGGACTGGGACCGATTTCGAACAGCCGAGGAGTAGGAGTAGTTCGCAAAACAGTCACAGGCCAAGTCACGCGTCGAGCAATAGCCAATCGTCACTGAACAGCGATCGAGAGGTGGTCGATGGGAGTCCTCCGGCCGAATAGACTTTTTACATTCTTTACATTTTTTTATGACTCTTTTTTGATTTTACATAACTTTTACTCACACGTCACTCCGCAAGTTTTTGGGTTATGTTGGTAATCGATATTTTATGTCAATAAAATTCATCATAGTCGTACATGAGAAGATTATTTTCATGAGTTTTTATGAATACGTTGCCATTTGATTAGTTATTACATGGAACTCGCCAAAATTGACGCGAATTTCGGCATTAAAAATATTATATCCCATCATCATTTTCATGAGACGACTGGAGCCCCTGGAGCTGAAATCTGGTTAACAACGCAGTGCCAATGTGCTGGATATAATTGTGGGTGTTCCCACATCCTCTTCTCGTCGTCGTTTATGAATTAAATTTTTATTTTTAATTTAATTCTCTTTTTACCCAATTTCACGGATTTCCTTGGCATTTTAGACCTCGCAAAGAGACTGATTAAATCTCGGGTGATTATTTCATCTGTCAGTGTCAACTGGTGGATCAGCCGAGGTGTCAGACGAATATTCTCACGTACTCGTATACAAAACCTCGAAAATGGGTGACATCGTTAAGTCAGATTTACGTGGTGTGTAAACACTGCAGATGGGTTGACCCGGGGCCAATTTGAAGAAGACCTGCGTAGCTGCAGATGAATCAGTGGTTCAAGTGAGAGGTCAGAACAGGTGAAGTACATAAAAGAGGAATAATAAAATTTAGAAAAAAAAAAGAAAACAGGGAGAACCAAAAATAGAACGTGTGAAAATCCTCATCCCGAGATTTTTATTTTAATTAGCCCCAGAGAAGACCAATATGGAAGCGAGACTGGGGAATTCAGCGCGAAGTGAAGAATATCTCGTACCCCAACACTTTGAGATTATCAAATGAGGGACGGGTGAATAAATTAGCGATAACTCAATCGAGCATTGGCAAAAAAAATATTTAAAAATCCCACTTGATCACTTCCGTCGATACATACGATTGACAATAAATGATTCAAGTTATGACGCATCCGTACGTACATTTAATGAGGATTATTATCAGCATGATAAGCGTATGGCAAGTACAACTGTGATGCCAGAGTAATGGCATGGGTATTGGTGTATGTGTGCCGGTATAAAAACGTGCTGCACCAATCTAGGACCATAAAACTGTTCAACAGCAACGCCGTATAGAGGGGAAGAGTAGGATAATAACGTGCGAACGCGCTATCCATCAGCCGGGACAAAACAGTTAAGCGTCTGTCCACTGGAAGACGAGAGCAGTAATGAACACCCGTTGTTGGTTGCTGCTATGAGGAATCCTCCGGGTATCGTTGACCACCGCCGTTGCACCCTCTCCTCTTCCTGCCGCCTTTAGAGTCAATTTTCACTGCATGAGTTTGCAAAATTTCAGTTTCTGCGTAATATTGTGCAATCCACGTGAGATTCTCTGGCAATTTCCTCGTGGGAGGCCCCCTCCTCCTGCCCGCCCCCGCGAAGTACCATTTTTCTCGATTCTGATGGATTGAAAAAAAAGATTGGAAAAAGTGGATGGATGAATATGCATGAGCAGATAAAAAAATATCACACAATGCCCTCTGTCATTTGTGTCACTGATCCGGTAGTAGGCACAAACAAATTATGCCGGCCATTAATTGCTGCAAATCACGGAGCCAAGACTGTAACAATGAACGCAGAGGGATTTACGAGCTCGTAGCCGCGGGTGGTTTCAGACCATACAACACATATACGACTCGCTTGAAAGTTTTATTCCTCTCTTTGTTTCACTATTCGTTACATTAAATATAACATGATTAGGCACTGTAAAAAATTTTGCCTGAACTGTTCAGTGGAATTTTCGGATATTTTTATTGCCTTTAATTTTCACTGGAATTTCAAGGAATTTTGTCATTAAAAATTCACGATTGGGATGAAAAATCAATGAGAACTGGAAATATCAGATTCACTTGGACCTGAAAATGAATACAAATCCAGAGAATTCGGTGGAAGGTAGTCTTGAATTTTCAGGACAATGACACTGAATATAATTTCAGGAAAGAAAATTCATGGAAATTCAGATTTTACTGAATATTCCGTGTCACTCGGTACTAAATATTGATATTCTTTTGGAAATTTAAGGACATTGATGAATTCCTGATTCTTTCATCCCCACCTTAAATTCAGTGTTGCTGTCCTGGACATTATTGGTAAATTCTCCGTGAAATTTAATCAATGATATACTCGCATCAGCTGTGCCTCGATGAATTTTCCGACTCCCGATTAACCGAAGAACTGGTGGAATTGGGGGTAGAATTGGGTGATTAAATTTGCGAATTTAATGCAATTAAAATATTAGTTAGAAAAAATATATTAGTTGGATCTGTGACATCCAATGACAACCGTTGAACTCCCCATGACTGAATACGGCCAGTCGAATACTACGAAATTGTTCTAGGATCGTGGAAAACACGGCATGTACAAGGTTGAGTAAGTTGTGGCTCGCCAGGTCGAAGGTTACAGCCGACCATTCGCGTGCGCGCATGAGAGAGTCTCGCACGTGGGGTGTATCTAAGCCTGATGACCATCGTCCACCTGACTCAACAAGATTTATCGCTACTACAATACCCCGTTGAAACTCACCTCGGCCATGTCTAATCGCGTCTCTTTTAATTTTCCTTTTTCCCCGCTATTTATTTTTCATTCCGCATTCTTCCTCTCGCCCTCCGGATTTTTCATCTCATACACCGCGTCGACAAAGAAAAAACTGTAAACTAATTCCATCGATCGTCCCTCAATTTTTCCCGTCTTTTAATAATTTAAGGTTCTTCCGCGAGCCGAAGGCGAGTGATATAATCCCACGAGTCAAAAAAACATTTTTTCCACGTATTACGACCAAATTTTTTCATCTGAATATGTAATTGTTTGTTGTTGTTTATTTTTATCCCCATATTCCAAATTGTTTATACAATTGTGTAAACAATTTGGAATATGGCTACAATTTTATCGATAACAATTTTGTAACCGGCCTAAATATTAATTAATAACAATATTACCCCTGTAACTATTACTCAACAATATTACAAGTCAAAATATTACTCCCAGAAAAACTACAAGTAAAAATATTATGATTTAAGAAGAGTTATTGCAGAATGGTATATTTCGTAACAAGTGAAAAAAAATGGTTTTTGGCTAGTGGGAGGTTTATATCACAATCCGCTTCGCGTCGAGTGACTGAAAAGTACTTTTCCGACACAGTGTGATGAAAAAATATTATCTCGGTTAGTGTCCCCTATTCCCCGTTCCCAATTCCAAAATCTGTTGTAATATAACCGGTACATTATGTTGTTTTTTGTAATATTATTATTTGTTGTAATCTTTTTAACTTCCCGATAGGAAATTATTTTTCGAATCATTTTGAGATGTATTTTTTTTTTGTGTACTATTGTTCTATTGTACTATTTTGAAGTGTATTATTTACCTAGATAATTCACAAATTAATTAATACTCCTTGAATAAATGATAATTGTGGCGCCAAGCGGTGCACCTGGAAAATGATTTATTTGATAGAAATATTTGGGTGTTATATTACTCGTTATGGCCTTTTTCTGTCGGCGGCTTACGACCGGGGAGGCGTAAATTCGTTTCATATGAAAATGAAGACAGACGATTTGCGACAGTGGAGACGGCAGCACGCATTATTTAGACCAGCCAACGCTTGGATTTATCTTTGGGTGAAGTGTGGGGGCTAGACTAGCGCTAAGAGTTATAATATCACCCTGGAAGCATTATGAGAGGCAGTGAGATATCATTCTGTTGCAATGAGTCACTTATCATAAGCACGCACGATGTGAATAAATATGTCTGGTGAATGGGTGATAGTAGACTGCGGTTTACGGCATATATTTATTTGTCATGTATCGGCATTTAAGAATTAAGAAATCAAGATCACTTAATCGACAACATCCCCTATTAATGCCCTCGAATTATATCTAATTATGCGTGTATAGGTACTCCGTGATCCGTCGTGAGGTGAAATAGATGTTTCCTGCAATAAACCCTACGGTAAATTGCCGAGATAAATGCATTACCTCATGTAAATAGGGGGAAAAAAATTAAAATTGTCGTTATAAGTGCATTCCTTTCTTCGCCAGTTTAACTCGTGATTTTTTTTTTTCAATGTACTTGCACATTCAAATTGCGAATCCAACTGTCATGGAGTGAGCAGACCTTCCTGATGTCGCGGTGTCGCTGGGGCAATTCAAGCAATAATACCGTGTCTGACATTTGTCATTGTACAGCCAGTGAATGGAACCGTACGTACAGAGACAGCAGTTAAACATGGGTAACAATGAAAACCAATGAAATTTCCCCCCCCCCCCCCCCCCCCCCCACGCCCGCCCC
>JAPYZN010002460.1:0-11849 GCA_030522865.1 Psyttalia lounsburyi
ACTTGGATTTGTAGACTGCGGGGCGGATTATTTAAAGAAGATCCGATGGAGTTCAATAGCTCAATCAGTCGGCGTTTAACGTGTGTGGCATTTGCCCGTATCTCTCGAGGAGATACCTCTATTATGTTTCAGATATAATCGTTCCCATTTCCAACTTGTAAATGTCCTGCCATGTCCTCTGTCAACCGAGTGGCTGCCGCTCGCGGTAATTTGGGGGGAGAATTAGACAAGCCCCCCGGTATAAAGTAGCACCTGTAGATTAGACACTGATCACCTTTCCCCACGCATATCTTAGAAAGGGAAATAAAATACCAAAAATACGTTTCTAATCGCTGGCAGACCCTCAATAGTAGCATCTGTCCGGGCTACCCTTGCCACCCTTGCTAACAGAGGGACTTTAAAAGCGTATCTCTCCCGTCAAGACATACCAACGGCTCGTATACTCCGTCTCTCTACCCGTCTTCGGAGCAGTTGTGAACGTCAGGTGGTGCTCGTTATTAGGGGCTGCAAGGAGTCGCGGGATCACACGTACGACAATCAACCCCTGGTCGACGACCTACCCATACCCCCCCCAACATATATACCGTAAAGTGTAATTTCTTTTTTTTTTCTCAGGCGACAAACGATGTCTCGTTTTGGTAGAATAAGTTTCAAGCGGATGTAACGAATTGACGGCGAGAGGGTTTTCATTTTTTTTTTTCTCTTTCCAATTTCCTCCAGAAAGCCCATAACGATCACCTGATAAGTCGAAACAAAAAATTATTCCCTCAATTGTCGATTGTTTGCTCTGCTCCTTTAAATGCTACAGACGCCCATTAGATATTAATGCTGATGGGTGACTACACCACTTCTCGTCGTTTGTACCATCGAAATTGCTAATAAATAATATACGTCACGGGAACGCCGCCTGCCATAACTCTCAAGTATGAACGAGTAATGTATAAAACGTTGAGGATTTGCTGTGCGCGGTACGAGATTGAAAGGGAGGCGGGAGGGTGAGCAGAAGACAGGGGACATTATCTCAGCTGGATATCGGTGCAAGTAATTTTGTGATGTCATTGGAGGAATGTGTCGCTCATATGCAGGATTCTTCCTCTCCTCATTACTCCACCAGTAGCGAGACAATCCAGTGCGTATCAAGGGCCAATGGGCATCAAATAATCCGAACAATAAGTAACCACTCATTACATGTATGAAGTAAATTTGTAATGGTGGCGTTGGTCGAGAATGATGAGGCAAACTCATCGCTAACTTTGCAGCGTAACAATCCGTCCGCTTGTCGAAAGCCAGCGAAAGAGTTGAATAACAAAACGTCGTCCTATCGACGGAGAAACAAACCGGTTCGATGAAAAAGCTCCACAGTCGCACCTCGAGGGCTTCCTCCTTCGTGTATCAACTGATGCTCTCTTGGCTCGATATATGCATATAGAGCTCTGTGTGGTAGTCACTACCGTATGGATTTAGCTGGAGCACTGCAATCTGCGGGGAGTAATGAATAAATCGGGAAAGCCGACGGCGATGGTCAGCAGTTCGGGTGTTGCGATAATTACCTGACTTTATGATATTATAATTGGGGGAAATATCTCAGGCGTGTTTGCTCCAGAGTCGATAATAACAGCTACTGCATACATTATAATTTTGCAGTGTCAAAATTTTATCCATATTTGAATGCACAGAATTTATTTGACGCTGGCCATATGTGAATAATCTCTCGATAAGATATTGCCAGTGCATTGGGGGAATCTTGTTTCGTTTATTAGCTAGCTGTGCAGCGAGTTGGCAAGTTAGATGGTTAATTGCAGTATAGGATCGCGCGCTCTCCTCCGGTTATACAGTTAGCTGGCGAATAGATAGATACAGAAGGAGCCAGAGGAAGGAATGAATGAGTGAGTGAGACAGGACATGTGCGCGCCGCGGTATAAGTGGCCAGCACTCGCGCGCGCTTTTATATCCTACTCTATATGCCCTATACTAACCTATACCGGACTATCTGCGTGTACAAGTAGCGCGAATCTATTTATAGTTAGCACTCGGTATGCCCAGGTATCTCGTACCTATGAGATACCTCGAGTGTGTGTGGAGCAACGTTTGTTCAGTGCATGTACTTGGGAGTTGTGCTGGAAGTTGTAGGCAAAGGAAAAGAGAGACTCGTGCTATTCGTAGCAGTGGACGCCGTGCCACACCTGGCCCCGATTGCATCCTACCTATCTATTCGACTTATTAGAAACTTTACTGTTCGATACCATATAGTGTTGTTACTCCACCCAGCCTGCTGGCATCAAACTGTATTTTGCCAGCTATTCGCCAGTCAGCGTGTCAGATATTTTATTATTCCATTGCGGGAAAAATATATTGCAATTTGACAATTAGTGGTAATAATTAGGCGGGCCCCGTAGCCACACCAGGAGAAATATTCAATGAAAATTACCAGCAAAAAGACCTGAGAGTTACGTTTCGAAATCTAGTTTTCTACGACGTTCTGGAAAAATTCTTAAACTGATTTGCCACCTTCCAGAAAAATTACGCGACTTCTTGGTGGATGCTTTCGGTGACAGACTGGAGAATTTGCAGAACCTCAATGGCTTATTCTCTTCAGTTGCCATGGAAATTGGCTGTAAACGATTCACGCCAGCAGATTACGTGAATTATTCCCTAATTTCTACTGAATTTACGTCACATTGTTTTCCATTTAATAGTCCGTATTTATTTTACCTCTCAGATGTAGTGTATCGAAAAACGTGGGGTCAAAGAAATTTCATGATTTCCCTGACTTATCAATCTGCAATCAGCAATGTACAACATCGATCTCACGCACCTGTTACTCGACGACGATCGTTGGCGATATCAATGGACAGGAGCATGCACACATGTGGTCACATTCATTTTATTCATGCCGAGTAAACCAAGGTGGGACAACCGACCAACGTAGAAATAGTATATTTGTGTATACACGTACACACGTTGAAACTCGTTTCAGCCTAAGAGTGTGGTATATTCACCGCACGTCGTATGGATGTAGTCATCTGTATCAATCAGGGTAGGTTCTCGCGAGTCAGTGAGCATATACCAACACCTTTCCTTGTTTCAGCCCGATGTGTATTCCGCGGGCACTTAACTCCAATCAGCCATTTCTGGCCACTCTGGCATCCTCACTCACCCTCCCCTCTCCATCTCCGCTGTTTGCTGTGTATAATTATTGACACATCAGGGCATCCCTCGAAGAGGCACTACGTGACGTTAGAATTTATATTGTTGCTTCATCGGAACAGGAAATGCACGGAACAGCAGTAATTTTTATTGAATATTTCTCGACGTGTGCAAATTTCCACGCACTTTACTCGTCGATGAGGCTTTTCGTGGGAAAAACGGATATATATATATATAATTCTGGTATGTGGGCGACAGCCGTACATGAGGGACGAGTGCGTACGCCTTCAGACGAGAATCAGGTGCGGATTTTGCTGAGCAGAGTCACCAGCACATAGTGATATGTATACACAGCCCAGCACTTAGCAGCTTTGTCACTTGTTGCCGGCAGTTTGTTTTGCCTCTTCTCCTCGTTTTTTTTTCCCCTCTCCGCGGACTGACATGAGAAGGTGTACACACCGGGGATAATTGAAAGTGAACATACCGCACAATAATAGTCCCAAGCACAATCGGTTCAAACGAAACAACCGCATTGAACACGAAAAGTCACTAAAACACCAGCCGCTGCTGGTGAGTCTTTTTCACTCCACCAACTGCTAATGATGATCTGCAAATGAGGCGAGGAATTACGGGCGCATTTCCAAATCAATTGGCGCAGCCCTGAGTCTGTGGTTGAAGGATGCATTTGCAGGGAGTGGATACGGAAGACAGTGAGTATGGGGTTATCTATGCGGTTGGATATCAGGTGCGAGCCGTAAACGATGGGGGACGCTCTTCGAAGGTGCACACGTGAGCGCTCCGAACATACGAGATACTCGATCGGAACGTATAGAGTCGATCAGGTATCGAGCCAGCATGCGATGGGGCGGGCTATACTGGAGATCGATTCGCCGAATAAACTTCCTTTAACGAGAGAAGCAGAGGGGCCCGATGAACCCGTGTATATTGCCTTCATCTTTATTACACATGTACTGACAAGTGAAATGATTATTGCTGTCGAATAATATTCTTTCAATTCACTCGACGAACCTGTACAAGTGGTGACGAATGCTAGTGATGTTTTGAAAATCAACGGAGAGTGTGCACTGAGAGAAAAATTCAGTCTCCATGAGCTGGCAAAAATGATGACAATTGCTTTGAAATATTCTCAACGATATATCAAATAAACATTAATGCATTAGTCAGTGTAATGACTGATCAAGTGGAAGATACGTGCCGGCTTCCCCAGTAAAATTGCAACAGTCTCTGCGGTAAGTTACACGCTATGCCCTACGTATATACTCGTTCGTTTTAACGAGGCGCTATTGGCCGGGATATTTTATATTATAGCATATACCACTTGCCGAGTATTATTACTGCCCAAACTGCCTGTGGCTTGTTTAACAATCATTATTTGCGAATCTAAGGCATTTGAGATGAGAATCAGATCTGATATATCGCATTTCATACCCAAAAGCCATTGTATATTTTCACACTCTACGTGATATATCGATTACAGACATTACATTATCTCCGCATATTTCTCTTCATATGTGAGCAATATATAATGACAAAATAATTCATAGTTTATGGTGTACTGACCTTTCGGTTTTTGGCCCCGGCACAGCGTGCTTATCGTCGTCGTTTCCTCTACAAACCGCTCAATCGTATACATATATATATTTACCTTTGAAAAGTCCCAGTCACTCTCGGCTCTCACCGTGATACACGAAAAAGTAGAATCAACCTAATTTTCCTTCAATTTACTCGGTGGCGAACCTGACCAGCGCCGGAAGTCACTTGAATGAAAAAGCCAAAGAGAGCAAAAAATAAAAAAAAGAGAGAAAAAAAGGGAATTTTACGTCCGTTGGGAGCATCCGGTGCGGGGACCAGTGACGCAACGATCGTCGGCGCGGTGAGAGTACGATGACTGGAAAAAAAAAAAAATGGAGAACAGAGACGTTACACCTCAAATGAACATCATGACAATTTATAAAGAGAATGTTGAGCATTGTTATATTGAAAAAGACCGGCTACACGAGTAGCGTCACAATTTTCCTCATCAAATACAGTAATGAAATAGAATGAATTAAAAATACAATTGAAAAATCATTGAGCATGACCAAAAAATCTACTACGAGGGGTCTTCAGCGTCTGACAAATATACAGTAGTCTTGATAAAAACCTTGTCGACTTCCTGTACCACCCGCCTTCGTCCAAGGTCGCATCGTTCCGCGTGTTCCCTTGACTGCGGGTCTCCCACCATACCTTTCTGTACTTATATAGCGTCAGGTATATACTTACATTGGGATCACGCTCGACTTATATCTCTCGCTAATCAGCCAGTTGCGCGCACCTACCAAGGTTATCGGGACTAACGTTTCCCGAAAATGTGCGAGAGATTTATGGGGGGGTTTCTTTAAAAAAAAACCCTCTCTTAACGTGAAAGTTTTTACTCGTAGATATCATGAATTAAATATCTCATCTGATGTCTATTGCGTCGAGAATGACAATTAATTAAAAATTTGAAAAACGACAGGGGACGACAAATTTGGAGGAAAAATATTTAGTCTTCGATGAAATTTTGTTTTGGGCTCGAGTGGAAAAATTCAATCTCACTTTTATCAATTCTATTCTGCTCGGCTAGAAATACAGTTGATTGATACTCAATGATGGCTCCATTAATGATCAATTTACTGGGACTCAAGCGTCAAGTAAAAAAAATGATAATGCAGAAGTGGAAAAAGACGAGTAAATCGAGTGGCGGGATTTTTTGAATAAAAAAGGGCCGCCTCGAATCATGGACGACTTTCCCATGAATGAGAAAGAATCGGTGGGCTGAGGCAGCAGGAAGTGCCAGGACCAATCAATTGTCTACGCCGGTCTTCTTCCCAGGCCTTGGATCTTTCGTTCCTCAAATTCCAGAATGAAAAATTGACGGCCTCCGTTGCCGCGCAAAATCGCCGGCTACCTCCACCAGCATAACAAATTATGCAACGTGTGGCCGGTTAATCGCACATGTAATTAGAAAAAAAAATAATTATTTTTTCCTCGTGAAAAGGGAAATTGAGAAATTTTGAGGAACGAAACGTCCCTCCATTTTCCTCTAGACACTTCAGATTTTTCGTATTTATATCTGCAGCAAAGAAATAGGTAGTCGTGGCATAGATTCGGATTGTGGCGCCGTTGAATGCGTTGTATGCGACACCCCCCGGTGACGCTTGTGAAAGTGTACAAGATCACGGGTAAACGAGTACATAGACTCGAGGGAGATTCCCCGGACTTTATCATGACTGGGAATCGTTAAAAATGCACAGTGGCACGCGGCCGACAATCCTCCCGAGTTTGTATCCCGTGCACGAAGCCATGCATGTAGACGAGTGAGACGAGGGTGGGCGGATGAGAGTCCGAACGGTGCTAGAGAAGGAAATCCAGAGCGCAACCTGGACCGGATCAACGACTCGACTAAACATACTGTGCATGCATGGTGCATCAGGTCCATTAACCTGACCTCAAGAGGCGCCAGTCGGTGCCAACTGACAAATCACTCCCCATCAGGCTTTTTCATGCCTCCTCATCACCTGTTACACGAAGGGAATAATATTTTTCCTCCCCAATATGCGCCAGGAATGAGAACTTTGATGGAACTTTGATAGAAAGCAGTTTGTGGTTGAGGCAACAAATGACTTACTTAAACCTAAGTAAGTTGGGCTAATCTAACTTACTGAATCAAAAATATAATTTAACCAATCAAATATTCCTCTGCCGCGAATTTAAGCCGAGCTCTACTGTCCAAATATATTTGGCAGAATTATATTTTTTGTCTAGATTATATTCACAGAATCTTTGGGTCAACAATTATCATGGTTAGAAGAATGCTGTTCCCTCAGTACAGGCGAGACAATTATGCAGCGGATGAAAATCAATCGAGTCCAATTGATCGGCTTGAAAAAAAATTATGAAAATGCTTTCGATAGATCTGGAAATAGGATGAGCCTGAATAGCTAATGCTTCAGCCATATAATGAATGTGGAGCACGATGTATCAGCAGTAGGTCGATGCAAGAGATATCCACAAATTTGATGGCGGAATGCAAATAGCGAGTAATCGAAGTGAGGTGGATGGTTTGATACAGTTATGCGTATAATCCGCTTCGATTATCCACCTGATCGGAGCCAATCTCCGTGAGGATTCATTGTTGCTATCTGCACAATATCCACGAGTACAATGAATTCGCCTGGGTCTACAAATCCAATATGTCTAACGGCCGCTATACCGTTAGGAAACGCGGCTGCGCGGGCGGGACTCGATTCAATCGGTTGAAAAACCAAAAAAAAATCCCGCCCGAAGTGTGCCAATATACATATATACTAAAGACAACACGGACACTATGTAAACGGAGCAGCAGATCTCTTGACCGTCGTTTATGTATATATTTGTCAATCGCGATATACAATTTTCGATTGTTCGATAGATATCGAGTTCTTTCAATGCCGATAATTGTACGATTGCTAAAGTAAATAAATACAGAACGTTACAGATTTATTCTCTCTGATTCCTACAGAAATTCGCGAGAACCATTCACGTCAGCAGATCACCCGAATTGTTTGGTAATTATTATTGACTATTTCTCTCCCTGCATTCATCAAATAATTGGGCAGCTCGAAAAGTCCAATTATATCCTAATTACATTTGTCAACATTTCCACGTCTATCGGAAATTTCTGTCACTCGAGTTAATCGATAAATATTCCCCACTGGAAGTTGTATTATCATCATTTAATAGAAAGGGGGAGAAAGGATATTTCATCAGATAAGATTACTATGGTAATCGGCCTCCGAGGATTTCCCCTAAATGAATGCGACAGAAGGCAAGGCATATAGAAACGAATAAACTCCAAAGAGAGTCCAGATGTTGACTGCGTGCCGATCACCACTTGATGTTAGGGTAATGAGGTGAGGCAGAAAATATAGATATATAGTGAGTCGCCCAGACGAGCACCAGCCGTCCCTGTCGCACTCTTGGTCGGTTGGTCACGAGAGACAGGAGAAAGAGAATAAGGTATCTCCGTGAAGGGATTAGTTGATGGCACGTGCCACAACCACAGGTGGCTTTTCTTCTTCATTCTTCTTCTCCTCCTCAGCCAACTTTCGGTATATACTGCTGTTTCAATACACCCCAACTTATTTTAATAATTTATCCATACAACGCTGCCGCCATTCAACGACTCCACTTGCAAGTTCCTCCCTTACATTTAACAGACTATATTTCTCTTAAATGCAACAATTAATTCCCCACATGGTGGCGGACAAGTTTCGACAGGGGTCCGTTGTTATCTGGAGGAAAAAAACAAGAAGTTTAATTTTCACGATTACAACGCTCCCATTCCGGCGAAAATAGATAATCAAACGCCAGGGCTAATTTATCATTGTAGCCCCTTTGTTTTAATCTTTTCTCTCTATGGATTTACACATTTGGTCTGGCAATCAATGCAGTGACTCGACAAAACCATCAAGGATGCTTTTAAGACTTGCTCCCTTATCTTCCTTCTATGTACTTGCGACGGCCATGCTCCAATAGGCTCGCCACAATTTTTCTTCATTAATAAGACGTACAACGTCGTGCACCGGATTACACTTGTTGTTCATACACGACTGTACTGAAATACATAACCTATGGAAAAGGGAGGCTGACATTATACTTGGAAACATACTGTTCGAGTACGGAGGAAGTAATCCAACGACGATGAGCGATGCAGATGAATAATTCTCATTAGTCCTGGCGTGTTATTGAATTATTTATTGGAATACTGGAGAAATGTTGCCAACAGTGGATGGAATTTTTCATCAATATTTGTTGCAGTGCGAACAAAATTTATTGCTGCTAGGATCATCTGAAGAATATTCACCATCAATAAAGATTGATTCCCTGAGAAAATTCCGGCGACTGGCATTTCGTTGAGGGGTAACAAATAACGAAATATAGTGGAAAGATTCCTGGCAAATGTCGTCAGGTTTATGAAGCGAGAAGTTATGCATTATGTATTGACTTGACTTTGGGATAGCGTGGTTCCATTTTCAACGAGTCTCCCATACAATTTCTCAGCGTTCATGTATTTCAATGCAACTTTGTAGATTTTTTTTATGCTGTTACGCGTACACAGTAGCCTACAAGGGCAATTTCTCGATGCACATTGTCACGCATTGTTGAGCCTTGAATGCGGACGTCACACCATGAAACGGAGATCACCACCTGACTTTGAGATTTTTATACCTTTACTGTGAAAACTTTTTGGACATTTCATGGACTTTTTTTTCCCTCAAATAAGGAGGGAAAACTAGTCAACCATGGTATGGCTTGCTTTGACCGCCCGAACAACTGTCACGGGGGATGAAAAAGTCAAGTGTCATTAGAAGAAAGAAAGCGCGCGAAAACCAAAGTTTTTTGGCCGTACAATTTCAAATGCGTCACCCTCTGTAATAGCCCACGAGGATTTGACTACTGAAAGAGTTGTTACGCTCCGCTCGGTATTTTACTCGAATTTTATTTTCACTTCCACCGGCGCCGCGATTTGGATAGTTTTCCCATGGGGTTTCACATCGTGACGTATAGTCGTAGGCGCAGAGCAAATAGGCCTGCCCAAAGGGTAGTTAGTAAAATGCACAGCGTTCAGTGGTCATAAAGAATTGTTTAGCGATGCGTATGAGGCTCGACTTGGGATCTGTTACCAACTCCCACGGTGGTATATAGCTATACACGTCGAGCTTGAGAAAAATAAGAAAGAAGAGGAGAATGAAAAAAGGCAGGGTCTTTACGCGTCGTTGGAACGTTGACTAGTGGTCTCTTTCTGTTCAACTGCTTCTTTGCACTATATATTCTCGGATTGTTTTTCGCTCCTTTAACTTTACCTTCAGTTGATTTTGTCTCGCTTCCTCCCTTATATTCACTTATACCCTGCTTACTGCACCCACTTAAATTTATCCACCGGGACTTTACTTACGAGCCAGAGGGGCCCTACTCGTGCAATCTCCGCCGACGTTTACGCTGTGTGTGTGTGTGTGTGTGTGGGTGGGTGGGTGTGTGTAGGTACCCCGTACATTCTATTCTCTATTAGATGAACTGTGAGGAAGGATCGACTGAAAAGTCACTACATGATCTACGGGAAAAAGTGGAAAAATTAGAGGAACAAGCTCTCCGGAAGAGATATGGAGAGAATTCAAAAGTTCCTAATCAGCCCATGCCAGAGTCGTAACGCTTTGGTTTTCAAAGTTATTCGCATATATATTTATATTTCACTATGCTGAAACATTGACTTAAAACGTGGAAAGTGGATTCACTGCGGTCAGTTATATTGTTGCTTCGAGGTTGTAAATATATCCAAGTATACGATCCTCCCCCAATGGTTTTGAAGAGTAGAAAATTCATGGCAAACAAGAGGCAAAATGCCGTCCAGCAGATTCTTTACCACATAACGTACGTATTTGTATTCTGCTGCTTGGCTCTCCCAGGAAAAGTGAATTCGTCTATACCGTAATGGATGTAAAATGCTCCCCCTCTCTGCGATAACTTATTATTCTAAACGAAATATATTATGCGGAGAAATTGAAGATTCTTTCCTCTTCAAAATACAATTTTATCGGTAAATCGTTTGACACTTTTTTTTTAATAGCATCGCTCGAGCATCTCATCAATTCAATTAAAATTTCTATAGGAATTGAAGAGAATAATTTACGTCACGTAATTTTTCTGGAATGAGTAATGAGTCATTTGGAGGAAACAGATCGTGGAATTGACGTGACGATCGAACGTTTCGAAAGGTAATTGTCAGGTCTTTTTGCTGGTAATTTTTATTGAATATTTCTCTACGTGGGCATATTGCTCTATTTGAGATTCTCGAGTACAATGACAGGATACACAACTGTGATTTTTGCCAAGAAATCATCGCAGGGACGGCACGTTCAGCCCATCTTTTTATCCACATCGCGGTCAAACTTCTGTTATAAACATGAAAAAAAAGTGACAGTGATGTTCGATAAATGGAAAAAAAAAATCTAGAAAAATAGTCGCTGGTCATCTTTACCATAGATACCTGTGAATATTCTCAAGGCAAGTTATCTGGCGAGTCTTTATATACAGATATACAGATGCTCGGTGTTTCCGTTAAAGGTCGATCGGTGGGTAACCGCCTACTGGCGCAACCAAATTACACCTCATTCATCCTTTCATTCATTCTCTGAGGTCTCCTCAACGCTACCAACTCAGCCCGGCTCCTCCGAAGTCAACTAGTCGAGAGATCCAACGGGGTCCTGCGCCCTATCTCTCAGTAATAGGCAAAAAAGATAAGTTCAAGGAGAACCCATTACTGTAGCGCAAAAAACGGAGAAATTATCTACCGCTGGGGATAAAAACCGTGACCAAGTGATTTTCGTGTGGATGAACCAGTGTTGTTTTTTTTTTTATTTTTATTTTTCAATCCTCATTTCAAAGTAAATGACCGAGATGTGTTGCCACATCGTTTCCCATTTCAACACTTTCTGATGTTAAAATGGGATCGTCATCGCTGACTCATGGAAGCTCGCTCCAAAAATTAGTGTGCTGCCCACCAACGCAGGGACGTACGGGGGTTCCACTCATAAAAGACATGTCGCACTTCTCCAATTCGAGTGAGCATATCCAAAAGTGCTAGGTGGCGCCGTACAAAGTGGCACGCTAGATCATTTAAA
>JAPYZN010002461.1:0-11849 GCA_030522865.1 Psyttalia lounsburyi
TCGTCAGTTTCAACCAATAAGGAATAGGTGTGACAGACTTTCGATATTTTCGATTCGATTCGAGATCCGAGGTGTATGTACTTTTTATAGTAGGATTCCCTCCGGTTTAATAATCCACAATTCTTGTCACAGTGTAAGGGTGTGTTTTTTATCTGTGTTAAAATATATTATAGTGTTTTTTAAATATACACCAGCTTTGTGTTTTTATTTATTGAATACTGTGATCCAACCGTTTCATTCTAAAGTTTAAGAATAAACACGTATTCTTGTTGATTGATAATATTTTGCAAACAAGTTTAAGTGCAGCCAAAATTTAATGGGTTATTCACGAATATATTGACTTGAATTTCCCTTAACACGTCAACAAATGCATTAATTAAAAATATATTTATCTGCGGGAGAAGTCGAAAAATCTAAGACATGCAACAATTTGTTTTACGATTTCCTTCGGAAAGACCAATTTGTGAAGACAATGTATGAAGATACTCACGGTTTTTTCGAAAAGCCGAGAACGTGCGAAAACGATAAAGTTGGTAGAATGATAGAGCCGAAGCTGGAATGAAGTGGAGCACCGTGCTGTTTCAAATGGAAGAAAGAGAGGGACTGGAAAGAGGGAAATAACGTTATGGAGGGAAAAGAGTAAAAATCAGACGTTCAGAATGTACGAGGGACAAAATAAAATTGTAATTTTGGCCAGCCATCTGCTCTCTGCCTCCATTTCTCCCTCCTTATTCTCGCTTATTTTATTTTTATTTTTATTTTTTGTTTTTCCACTAGCCTGCATTCGCATCGCGGGCCAATCTTCGTACCGCATTTCCTCCCTTCCGCCTCTTCTCTGAATATATGAGGTCAACACACATGTGCACTTAAACTTTTGGTCTCCTTGGCCATTTGAGGAGCAAACTAGGGGGCCCGTTATTGCTTGATATCCATCATGTTTTTTTTTTTAAACTTTTCTGTACATTTTTAACCTTGCTCCAAAGATGCTTGGGCGACTGAAACGATCGGAAAAGATTGCACGTTTTTCACGCGTGACTCTACGTTGTACGTGAGCCGATTTTTATTGTTCAATTGTACTCGTTTCGATCTGCCATTTGGTATTTCCATTGTCGGAATTACGATTTGCGAAAACTTGGAGAAGTCATACCGCAGTGGTTCGATAAGATGGAGGAAATTGGCGCTGCGTTGAGAGAAAATTTCCGAGAAAATTTCCTTTGGATTAGAAAAATTAATTCAATTGAAGAAAATTGTCATTTTTTATTTGTGATATATCTCGATGATTAAATTTATTCCCAGGTGAGGCCAAAATTTCAGGAGAAATGTTGTATCACAGGAGAATTGTTAAGGGTTTTTTCACGAATAGACAAATGGAGAAAAATTCGCTCTCTCGCTCTCTGTCGAAATGAGATTTGTCATCAAGGGATAAAATCACATTCTCCGGAAATTAGTTTTGCGATATTAAGCAGTCTTTTCTCTTCCCAAGGGACAAGAGCTGAGCAATACTAATTGACTTGTGGAAAGCGTGCAGGCGAACTCCATACATGGACCAATTCCCGATTTTCAAACGGAATTGACTCAAACAAACTCCAAGTATTCTTTTGGCAGATCAAGCTCGTAAATTTTTCTCCTCCCCCGGCCCTCGCTGTTGTCGTCCCTGAGAGTTAACCATCGAAATCTAATCAACAAGATCAGAGTCTCGAGGATTTTTCCAGCACGCCCGTCAACTTTCTTGCCCAGTTGTAGTTCCCAAGAAACTTTTCTCCCGTGGAATTTACAGGAATCGTGACAACATCCTACTTCTTCTTTTTTGTTTTACGTTTTAACTCTTCCTCGACTCTCTCACCCCTCAGCTAGTCGCCCTCGTTTTTTTTTCACCCTCCCTGTCCCCCTGACTTCCAAGTTCTCCTCCACATCCACTTGCTAATTTTCCTCTGTCGCTCGGGACCAAAGTAAACACCTGTTGTTGACAGTTTTGCCTGTCTCGGTATGAATGCATTTTAATGGGATTCGCTTCTATTGGAAAATTTTTTTTTTCACCTCACGATGTCGATTTAATTATACTCCTGGAATTTCCATTAACATAATATCAGAATGATTCATTTTTTTAAATCAACATTATCCTCCTGCCCAGTTTATGCTCAAAATATTTTCGTTGTGCAAAAAATAAATTATTTAAATTATTCACCCTGCGGGGCTAGCGCACTGCATTCAAAGCCCTAGCGTTGGAATCGGCAGCGCAGAGCGTGGTCACTAGTTGGATGGGTGACTCTGCAGGAACACCCCAGGAAAAAAGGAGTAATATCCGGCAAGAAAGAAAGCTCACACGAAAAAATTAAAAAAGAAACCGTAAAAACCGAATAAAATCTGATGAAATGTTGAGATTATTAAAATTATTCGCCGACTGGGTAAAATATTGTGACATGGATACGGCAAAAGAAATAATTCATTGTAATCGAGTAGAGTTCTTTAATTGTTATTCGATTAACGCCAGCAATAATTTTCATAATTATTTTTTTATTTTTCCCTCTACGAAAATATTTGAAGTATTCGACCGAAATTAACCGACAAGTGATCTTTTCACGCATGAATTTGATACTTTTTTGTTCATACAAGTGGGAAGAAGTGATTTTCGAGATGAGATGTATACCTTTCTACCGTTACCATTATTACCACTACATCTCATCATTTTTCATGGAAATATTTGTAAGATTGTGGAAAAATAATGGTTTTCTGGTCATTGGACTTTCCCTTCTAATTTTCCCAGCTTTGCCAATTTCCAGTCCCGCATAAACAATGATAAATACAGGAAATAGAATGGTAGCGTGTAGTATCGAAGGACGCTATCAGTGACGGGCGACCAGTGGTGGCCTTATCTCAACCTCGTAATGTTCACAGTTGCGTCGAGTTTACGATTGTGTTATTGGTCGTGTTAATATCAGTGTTAATCGCCCTCCCATTGATCATGCTCCACGAGCTACAATAATCGTTAAATCAGGGAATAAACTCAATTCCCAAGTGTCTCGACATGTACTCGAATAATCTCCAGGTTATTACAAACTTGATGGAATTTTTGCCCACAATCTTTACGAGTGTCTTTGAGATGGAAATATTATCGGACTCATCTGCTATCTTTTATCTTCTCCACATGCCACAGAAATACTGAAATGAAAAAAAAAAATTTTTTTCACAGAGGTGTGTTAATGCATATCGTGTTCATCGAGAGATATGGAGGAAGACTGTCCGTAAAAACTAATATATGTTGGCGATAAATCCAACGACCTCAGCTATAATCATTTATATCTCAACATGATGGATGGACCAATAAAAGAGAAATAAGTATATGGATACACCTGGAAATATGAAAAATAACTATTTTCAGGGAAAAAAAAAGTCGGAAAAAGACCACTCCATTCTGATGTATTTCAAGGTAGAAAAAAGACGATTCATCATAACAAGACAACCAGAGCATTAAAGCACTGAATACTACCGTAGAAAGAATTCTAGATTGAAGGTGAAAAACAAATGAGAATTGTCTTCTTAATTTTTTTAGCGGTGATTATCATATGGGGCTATTTTATTACTTTAGGATTGATAAAGCGTTCGAATTTGCTTCAATCGAGAAATCATGAAAAATATTTCTTATCACTACACAACAATAGCTATTGTAAATGGTTTTTAGATTTATACCTAGATAGTCTAGTTTTCTTAGGTTTGTCGTTATAAAAAACAATTGTCTATCCCAGACATTTTGTGCTCGACATTCCGAAATTAATTTTCTCATTCAATGCGAATAAATACGGGTTTTGAGGTAATGAAGTCGCTCTTTGTTGTCCTGACAAGGCTTTGATGTCTAATTAATGATATCTTTCTTTACCTCTAAGAACAACTTGTTAATAAAAGAGAAAATTATTGGAGTGAAATGCAATGTTGTTCAGTGGAATGAATCAATCTCTATTAATTCAGCATAAAATTCCTATCTGAGATCGAGAATTTCTCAATAAAAATCAACTCAGCCTCCAATATTCATAAATTTTGCATCTTCTGCAAATAATCGCCCCGAAAATCCACATAAAGTGAGTGGAATATCGTTTAAGAATCCATAACATCTATATTCTCCGCGATAGTTGTATCGTATACATGACGAGTTGAGTTGAGAAATCGAAAAAAACTCTCGATGGTAGGTATCGCCAAGAGCACCTGTCGATCCATGTGGAATACGTCCTCACTAGAGTATGTGCTGGAGAAAGAGAGTGTATACACCAGTGCCGTGAAATCTCACGTTTACGTCGCGTGCTCGTCGACTGATAACGAAGCTATCGTGGCAATACTAGAGAGTAAACGAGAGGAGCACGATAGCCTCTCTCCCTCCGCCGTTTCAACCCTCTTCGGTGCTCTCCAAACGTATATCCGAATATACGTGAGTCGAATAGACATTCCCAATCCATGTCGACGCTGTTGAACGCCAAGTGGCAAATCCGCGATGGAATTTCGAACGGAAAAATAATACAAAAAATTGTATTTTTTATTTTTTATCTTATTTTTTGGAAAAGTATATTCACCATATATCGTTGTCACTTTTTTTCGGAGAATTCGGAACGTCTGCATGACATTTTCAGGATTGATCCATCAATTTTATTCAAATTTATACAGAAAGAAGGAGGATTGTATAAAAAAATGAAGTTTCAGATTTTACTGGAAATTCTGGGAGTTCAAAATAAGCAAATTTAGACCGTATAAAAATAGGAGTGTCCCAATATATTTGAATTATTCTTCTATTAATTCTGTTCATTTTTAGGGAACAATGGAATCAAATTGGACACTTCTCATAGATTTTTTTAAAGCGATTTGAAGTCTGTAAATTTTGTATAATTTATCATTCGTTAAATTCTATTACAATTTTTTTTCTTTCTTCAGTGATTTTTTTTGAAAACTAGAAATTTGTTATTAAAGTGTAAGGTAATATAATTTCTGATCTTTCATTCATGATATTCATTTATTTTTTCAGTTGAAAGAAGACGAAGATTCAATATCAACGACCGAATCAAAGAGCTGGGGACACTGCTGCCAAAAACCAATGATCCGTAAGTCTCCCTCTCACGTATCAAAAAGACTAAGAAAAATCTGATGATTTTCCGAAGATACTCCTCTGTCTATCCCCCAGTCTCTCTCCTTTCCCCCGTAAGTATCACCCACCAGTCTAGTTCCTAAAAACACTTAAACAGAGAATAAGAGGTGAGCCAGAAACCGAGAGACTCGAGTTTCAGTGCAATGAGTGGCGGAAGAGAGCTTTCACAGAAATTGCATTTTTCAACGTTCGTTATTTCCATTCCTCGTCGTTGCACTCGTCCCAGTCAGCTGGAGGTGCATTCCCCGGACTTCAATCCGGCACTGGTTTCACCAGTAGTAGAAGCTATTCTCTCAATTCCATCATTTCCCCCTTTTTTTATTCATTCCTCGCTGTCGTGGAAGTAAATTTCAATGAGAAACGAGGGTTAAAGAGACCGATAGCCCGATATGATGAGCCAAATGGGATGACTGCATTGATGCATCGGTGGATCCCACATATGCGGATTCCTTCATCGATTCACCAACAGTACCATCTCATCCCCGCAGACTTTTATTTCCCGTCTGCCGTTCCAACATTCACCTCTCCCTCCCACGTCAGTATTATCTTTCGTCGACTTGTTCTACAATTTATTTTAAGTCGCTTTTTTAACTGGTGTCTTTTTTGGTACATTGTTAGAGAATCACTCCTGGAATTGCAAGCTAAAACCTGTAATTTTTAACAATCATCTATTTTGATTAAATTATTATGTATTATGCAATTCAAAAATCCGTTGAATTGCGGAAGATTTAAAATTTAGACAACAATTTTCGTGGAATGTCAATTCACCGCAAATTCAGCTACAGATGGAATTAATTTTGTCAATGAGCTTGAAAATTCAAGATTTCATTGAAATTTAATGATAATCTACGATAAAAAATCAAATTATTCTGATTTTACGTATGAAACAGAATTTTTTTGGTGCACAAAAAATTCTAATTTTGAACAACCATTTAGTTTGATTAAATTGTTATGTATTTTGCTATTGAAAAATTCGTTGAATTATGGGATATTTTGAAAATTTAGAGAATAATTTTCTTGAATTTTCAATTCACCGCAAATTCAGCTACAGATGGAGTTAATTTTCCAATGAGCTTGAAAATTCAAGATGTCATTGAAATTTAATTATAATCTAAGACGAAAAATCAAATTATTCTGATTTTACGTGTGAAGCAGAATATTTTGGTACATTGTTAGAGAATTAGGCCTGAATTACAAGGAACAAAAAATCTAATTTTGAACAATCATTTATTTTGATTAAATTGTTATGTATTTTGCTATTGAAAAATGCGTTGAATTATGGGAGATTTTGAAAATTTAGAGAACAATTTTCTTGAATTTTCAATTCACCGGTAAATTCAGCTACAGCTGGAGTTCATTTTCCAATGAGCTTGAAAATTCAAGATGTCATTGAAAATTAATTATAATCCAAGACGAAAATTCAAATTATCCTTATTTTCCATATGAAATTTTAAAAGGGCCTATTTCAATGTCACATCAGCTTTTGTTAGATTTCTTTTCTACGGAAAGCCAAATGTTAATCAACATTTTTCTTAACATTTTCCAACGTAGCTCGCGCTATTCGCCTTCAAGGGTATTTTTTTAGTTTCTCAAGGCAAAAAAAAAAATACTAAATGAGAAATTTTTCATTCGTATCTCGAGGACTGTTGAACGGGAATTGCCGAGTTATTTTTGGGTAGAAAGCAATCATCTTATATTGAGTTAAAAGAGGTAACGTGCCTTTGCTGATGCATCAATGGAGCTCACATATGCGCATTCCTCCATCGATTTCTCATTCCTGTATCCCACCTCATCCCAGAAGACTATTATTTTTCCTCTACCATTCAACCATTCAACTCTGCCTCCTGTGTCAGTATTAAGTTCCGTCGACTGATTTTGCAGGTCAAGCGCGCTCATGCTTCAGCCCTCCTCTGCGGTTAAGAAATGAAAAGGCTTCCCTGAGAATTCCATTCTTCATTCTTGGTTTCATTCCTCGCTCAGTCTGTAGCTCCCTTGTTTTGTCTCATTTTCTTCAACTCCACCTCTTTTCTTCCTCCTTTTATTTTCTCTATTTCTCGCAGAGTCTTTTTATCTCTACCCTTTGTCATTATCTCCACTGCATACTTATAGTGATGCAACGGGGAATCAGTACAAAGGATCCCCTTGCGTGCTGAATCCTGCAAACCCAAATCTCTTTCCGTGGGGTTTTGATGCTGGCTGAGGATACACCGGGGAGATGCAATAATTGCTGCTAGACTGCTTTTTAGGGGAGAGAAATTCAATGAATGAAATCAAATGAACGAGTTTAAAGAAAACTACTTTTTTACTCTTTTTATGACTCTTTTGTTTTGAATTCATGGGAGAAGATTTTATTGGAGGCACGGTAGAAATGTATCATAAAAGTTATTGCAAATAAATGAAATTTCAGGGACAGTTGTGATAATTTTCCGGGGTTAATACTGAATTTTCCAATTCCACTGGAAATTCAAGAGAGTATTCCATTTATCAGTTCGCAATTTAACTGTATTTTCAAAAATGCTTCTGCAATTGTACTCCATCCTCATTAAACGCAGGGGGAGAAATAATTATTGCAGTGAGGTTGAAAGAATCCATGAGAGTAATTAAGTCATTTTCTTTCTACAAATCACGAGGCGAAATACAAAGAACGACAGCTGCAGCGGAGGTGCTAGTTCTTTCTATTTCACCTGGAGAAAACAAAAACAAACTTGCAAACAAACGCACAAACATCAGTCTCTAAAACTCAAATATTCCATTTGACAGTTAAAACTCAAAGTGCATTAATGTTGAACCAGTTGGAGTTGCTAGTAAACAAGATTACCTAGACCGACCCTTTGACATCCGTGGGTCCAGTACACTGGGGAGGCATTCCGCATCCCCCACAGACCTCCAACTGCCCCATCCTCCCTAAACTACAAATGCACCCAGAAGTTAAGTGGAAGGTTGAGAGTCAACCTGTGTGGGCTAACGAGCCACAGTGAGCGTTGCACGTTTATACCAGAAGACGCCCGCATGGATCGACCATTTATCAATCTGGCTTGGTTGAAGTACCATTAGTCAGTGTCGACGACCGCGAGGACTTAAAAACTCCTACTGATGTATCCTCGACACCTAGGCTCCCGCCATTACATCCCACTGCTCCCTCCGACCCTCCGTTTCACCCTCACCGAGTGCCAGAGAATGTATCCCCCCAGGATCCCCCCACGACCCCTCCCAGGATCAAGGGGTTGATATAGCTCTTCGTATATATATTATGGTACCTCGTCGTTAGTCGGACGTGACAGGACATGGGGTTTGGTCGACCTGGCCTGTTATTTATGACAACAAAGTTGCTGAATTGTTTGTCTTTGTGAGACATTTTTGTTTGTCAGATAATTACATGGAGAAGGTAAAAAACCTGCCTCACACGATTTTTTTTTGAGGATTTTATTGCTTGGCAATGGCAATTGCATTTAGATGTAGACGAAAGGATCCTTATTTTTTCATTTCAAATATTTTACATTGCGACTTTTACATGTTCCAATTTGTGACTGCAACTGTCACATTTTCGACATTTTGAATTGAACAGATTTTGTTATTAAAGTTGGACTTATTTTTTACGTCCCGTGAGGGATTTTAAGGAAATATTCTCCAGTTTTTTGAGATTACATTTTTATGTTCTTCATTTAATTAATTTTTTAAAATAATTGATGGATGTCTCATGTTGACACCAAATTATCAATTTTATTCTTGATAAAATGAACCTATGAAATCAGACGTTTTTCAGTCTTTGAAGATTTACTGAACCAATTCGACTCAAATAGGAAATCAATAATCTTAATCAGGAAGAATTTCCTCGTCTGTGTGCTCTCAAGATGCTTCCGCTTATTTTTTTTTTCTTTTTCATTTCCCCCCAAAAATATAGAAGTCCAATCTAATTTCATTCAGTTACCCGAGTTTTCCCTTTAATCTCCCAGTTTATCATAATGAATGAGTGAAGCAGCCGCCGAGATAGAAAATTCTGGAATCTACGAGAAATATCAAAAGTAATTTGGTCTCTCTGCGTAGTTCCAGCTACTCCCGGAAATCCCCTGTTTGTTCCGCCTTTTACAAGATAGGGAGAATATTAAAGACGTTGGGTGTGTGGAGTGCAGTTGTTTAGAGCCCCGATAATAAAGTCTCGGGATATCTGAAAGACCCATTTAAACGTAACAGTGATACCACTACCACTGCTGTATCAGCCAGAACGAAGATTCTACTCTCCAACTTATTTTTCATTCCTTTATCTAACGTGCATATCTGCATCTTACGTGTCTCGAGAATGTATTATTTTTCCTCTTTGTGTCAGTGTATTTTACTTTCATTTTATCAGGAATTCTATTTTTTTTTTTCATCCTTTTGTCGACACGTGTGAGAGATATGAAATGTTACAATGATGATAAAGTACTGACGTTTTTGTTTCTGTTGGTATACCTGGGAGAAATGATTATTCAAGTATTTGTCTTGTTCTTTTCGGTTCTTGTGGTTTCTTCTTTCAAATGTTGACAAAAAAAGGATCAAATTGCGGAGAAATAATTTGTCGGAGGTGAATAAATCGAAAAATCCGTAACATTCGACTTTATCATAAATCAATCCGGTACTATCTTTTGAGACATTATGAATCATTTATTCAAATTATAATGAGGGAAAAAAATGGAAAATAAACGTTCAGAAATTGATATTTTCATTAGGAAATAGCAGTTATCAGTTAATTCTAATTCTTATCTGAAATATAGAATCTTCGCTTTCATGTCAAAAGAAATTTTGAGTTAATGATGTTGCCTTGAGTAAACGAGTGTAAGTCGTTTACGCAGTCTACCTTTATCTAAACCAATTAGTGTTATCATATATTTCTTCTAAAATATTTCGAGTACTGTACGAATAATAAAAATATCATCGTACACGGTCATTTACCTCCCGCAGTTCAAGAAACTTTTTTACTCACAATATCATATTTGTAATATTCTTCCCTTCCGTCTTAACTTAACTTTTTAATCAAGACATTCTCTCTCTCTTTTCCCCAGATATTACGAAATAGTGAGAGACGTAAGACCAAACAAGGGTACGATATTAAAATCCTCCGTCGAGTACATAAAATTACTGAAAAATGAGCTCACACGGATGAAACAAAGTGAAACAAGAAACAAACAGCTGGAGCATCAGAATCGCCGGCTGTTATTACGTATACAAGAGCTTGAGCTTCAGGCTAAGACTCATGGTATTCCAGCTCCAGAAGCAAGTTGGGCATCAACGTCAGCCGTCATCGCTGTCACCTCATTGCCAAGGACTAAGCACGACCGAAGAAAGGTAAGAATTGTTTCCTCCTCATTCATTACTCACCCTCTCATTTTTACATTCATTTTCCTCATTTTGCCTTTGTGCTGAGACATTGTGTTGGCATTTGGAATAATTTCAAGTTATTTGAGGGCGAGATGAAAGAATAAGAAGGCAAATAAAAAGAAAAGAATGAGATTATTCACCTTTTTCCATCGACGAAAGTTAATTCCAATTTTAGTGCGGGGGAAAAAATATTCTAGAAGAAAAAACGAAACTTTTGTTTTCGCTATTATTATGATCGTGTTTAAGCATGAAAATTATTCCGCAAAGAAGTTTTGCAGAATGCAATAATGAGTACCTCCTCATTAACATTTTTTTTTCTCTCTTTGTACCGCAATATTTCTTTTTCATGAGGCAAAAGTTACTTCTGAGTTTGAGCAAATGGGGAAAAAAGAGATTCTCTCCTTCATCCTTTTTCCTTATTATCACGTCATCCCTTATCGCCAGCTTCTTAAACAAACTATGAAATTGACAGTGAAGATGTACATTCAAACATACACCAGTGCATTTTAAATGTAGCAAACCGAAATTACAGTCTCAGTTATTCATTCCCGCATATTTTGAAATGCCAAGAATTCAAAAGTTTACAGTGGAATTTTCGTCCCTATTCTCAGAGATCTTCATCCCGCTCGTTGGAGTCATTGGGAGAACAAAACTCTCTTGTTTCGAGGGAGTTTAAACGCGTTTGTCCAGGATTGAAAGACATCTAAACTTCTCAGCTCTCTCGCATTTGCGGAGGAAAGCCCGTGATAAAAGTTCTCCCCCTTTTTGGCTATAGCTTCTGGTTATTTATCGCTCCTTCCCATTAATTTGACATTATCTGTTGAAAAATCGTACATCTTTATCTATAATTAACTAAATTATGAGGATCGATTTATTGGAATATTTGGTAATGAACCTCTTATTTACATCTCGATTAAATTCATTACTTATTCAATATTTCTTCATATTTAAAGGATAATCGTTGCAAGTGGCAAGACTAATAATTCAAAAACTCAATGAATTTACAATTTCTCATTTGATTTTAATACACGAGGAAGCCTTTACACTCTTAAAATTTCCAAGAGACTTAGATCCCGAAGACTGAAAAGAATATCGGCACTTGAAAGAAGAGAACCTAGAGCTTTTTCTTCCGGTGAAATGATTATTTAGGTTTATCCTCGTCTTTTTCGAACCCTTCACATGGATCCCATTTTCTGTCCATAAAATGATACTACATTTTGAGTACTTAACGACTTAATTCCACAATTCTAACCTCACTCCGTTCGGTTATATCGCGGTTTTCGGGGCCAGAGACGAAATAGTATATTTCGTAACAAGTGAAAAAAAATGGTTTTTGGCGAGTGGGAGGTTTATATCACGAGCCGAAGGC
>JAPYZN010002462.1:0-11847 GCA_030522865.1 Psyttalia lounsburyi
ATTCCTCATTAGGTACTGCCTGATTAGTTGAACCTGACCATCGTTATATCAAGTTCGGATCAATCATGAGGCTTGCCTGATCTAATTTCCACTCGGGTACCTCACCCGCCGGGAGATAATGGAATAAGGGCTGATATAATCTCAGAATTCATGACGGTCTCAGATCTGCAAGCATTCTCCACCATCTACTTGAATTCTCATTGTGTGGATAATTAATCCGTCAAGCGACTTCATTAAATAATTGACTCGGGGCGAAAAAAGAGAGCGGCTGAGGGTATTTTTACGTTGCAATTTATCCTTTTATTTTTTCACGAAAAAATAAGGTAAAACAACCAGGAATGGAGAGGCAAACAGGTAATTGGTGGAAAATTACATCCCCCTCCTCCGCATAACTCCCTCCTTTGCACATTTTTAATCGCCTCTGGCTTGTTGAACAAAAAAACATAGCTGAATAAAAAATTACTGCATTCATTTTTTCTCCACTAGTTCATTCCATTAATAATTGATGCACTTGTTTATTAACAAAGTTGGGATTGAAATGAAGCTAAAGATGGAGCGAGAGAGCCCGGAAATTGGTTCAAAAGTAAATCTACTCATCTTTACTTTCTACTGGATTGATGTGCTTCATTAGTTGATAACTCGGTAAATAATGGGGAAAGCAGAGCTAAACATTGGTATAATCATTCGTGGAAAACTTTTCAGAGGAAATGATGGTAAACATATGAAATAAAGTTGGAGTGGAGCTCTGGCACGGCTTGTCTTGGAGGAAAGTTCAAGAATATATTTCTCTTATTTATATCAATTCTCATGGAATGATTAGACCGAAACTTACGACTTTTTTTTGGTTAAAATTGTATCGTTTCAACGATTAAATATTTCAGAATTTTATCAAAACTTTGCGGCGAGCTCCCTCGCACTCTTTCACCTGTACCAAATAAAAAATCAGAGTAAATAGAAAATATCGTAAAGTTGGTAAATATTGGTGTGTAGCTTTAAAAATACTGCCTAAAAAAGGATTCATATCGAAAATGTATAAATAATTATGTTCACACAGGGAATGAGAAACAGAGGTAATGTGGAACCACTGTAGTGAGAAAGAACATTTTTTTTAGAATTTAGAAGGTCTTGAGTTGTATGAAGCGACTGATGACCCAAAAATTAGCAAGAAAATATCATTTTACCCTGGAAAATAAAATTTCGCAAACAAATTCTGTACTGTTGCCAAACATATAAAAAATGTATTTATAACAAGAATGAACTCTCTTAGATTAAATCCAGTTGGATCAGTTTAGTCAAAAATATTGTGTCCTCAAATCCAAGATATTCCAATGCAAAAGCACTGGACTTCGATCAAGAGGTCATTTTCTTCTTGTGCTCCAATCATTCCCTATTTGTCGAACAAATATAAATAGTCGTGACGGAAGGTTTCTTTTCTCAAAAAAAGATATTATTTAAAATATTATTTAAGATATTATTAAGGATATTAGTATAAGAGTAAAGACATTCTTCTTAAAAAAAAAACATGTAGTAGCGTTCGGTTTTTGTTTCATGGTGACGAAATTACTATTTTCGGTACAAGTGAAAAAAAGTAGTTTTTAACGAGTGTGAGGGTTAAAACCTGAGCCAGAGGCGAGGGTTATAATCACACGAGTAGGAAACTGCTTGTTTTCATATGTATCGAACAATATTTTACAACCATAATGAAAAACAGGACAAATTTTTTCACGCTTCCCTCGACAATAGTGAAAAAAGGGGGACTTTTTTTACTTGTACCATAAAAGTGCATAAAAGTTGCTTTTGTGATGAAAATATTTCCTTTTAACATATCAGAAAGGCCATAGGACTTTAATATCGAAATTTCATATTTTTGATATAAGTCATAAAAAAGTAAAGAGAAATGAAGATGAATACGAAGTGAAATTTATTATCATCACCACAATCTAATATTTCTTCATCTAATGTCTTCTTGTCTTCTTGTCTCTCGCTGTGTATCAATGTATTCCTTAAACGAATACCTCAAACACATCTACTGCATAATCATCCCATCCAATTACTTCGCCCAGTTGCATAAACAAAAACACAACTGCAATATCCGCTGAATATCAACTACCCAAATATGTAATTTCGCTCAGGTATTTACTAAGGAAGCTATTACGGAATTTTGGACGTCTCGCATGTTAATGATTCCGTATCGCCTCACCAAATCGTAACGTACAGTACAATTGTTCCATTGCATAGACTCGAGGGACCACAGCGCTTTGATTACGTAAGAGAGTTATCTGATAATCGAATGATTGCGATGAGGTGGAATAGGGGATATAGTTGAAGGTGTGTCAGACGATACTCTCTACATTCTACAGTCTTCTATAGCTTTCGTATAAGCTACCTAAACCGGGCAATAATTTGTGGCTTTCAGCGCCGAAATTACGTTCTTCGTAATCTACTGGATCAGGAGGAAGTAATGAGAATGAGAGAGTAAATAGGAAGATAAGAGGAGAAATATACGCACGTAAGGAATATTTTGTTTTTTCAAATAATTTAGACTTCTTGATTTTCTTTCGGAAATTGAACCTTCAATTCTTCTCACAGAAATAATTACATTCAAAACAGTAGACTTTAAATAGATTAATCGATTATCGCTGAGTGGATTCCTTAACTAACCAATACCTTAACTTATCCAATAAGTACATCCCTCACGGTATGAGAGTCATATCTAAAGTATAAAAAGTAAAGTATATTTCTAGATTATATATCCTACATCCCTAGATCGATACGGACAGAAATGTTTCAATAAAATTACGGTTCAGTTGGCAAACATATTTCGTCTAGGCCGGTCAGAAAAACTTACCTAACCGCACAATAAAATTCAACAATAAAATTTATCGAATAGTTAAGTAATGTTTCACTGAAAACTAGACAACATTTATTAAACAATCAAATCTACAGTATACACACATCTAGATAACTTTTATTAAGTAGTACCCATTTTACTGAGCGCGATGGAAATTTCTCCTGAATGGTCAAAACAATACCGTTACCAAACGATACGGCAATTTACATCGAATTTTTCTCTTCCCGTAGAGCCTGGAAAAAATATTTTTCCGACCTGTTGCAATGGGGGTTTCTATTCGTGTCTCAATGGCGTCCACTGGCCGACGACACAAGTCAAAAAACCCCATCACAGCAGCCCAGTAACAATATTTTCTTTCTAGTGATTTTCAAGTTTTCGAGTTTAGGAACTATGTAATACCAATTACCAGACGAAAAATCGTGAGAAGCAGTAGAGAAAACAACTGTTTTCCATTTGCCTCATGTTTCTCATAGATATGTTTATATTTTTCAACCACGAAATAATTATAGCTACAATTTCAGTTCTTCTTTATAGTTCCGGTAATAATAACTAGAAAATGTACGCTGTTAGTAAATGAATTGTTGTTTTTTTTAAACTTGATGCTTCCCAGGATCAACAATATTCAAATCTAAACAAGCAGGGGTAGGAGTTTGTTTGGCTGTAGCCATCCGACCGGTACTATACCTGCATTATTGCTTTTTTTCATTTTCGTTTTTCTATCAATTCCATTGGTATACACTTCCGAATGAAAACTATTCCAACACACATAAATGAAAAAATAAAAATAAAAATAAACAAATACATGGTAGAGATTCATTTTCTCCTTGGTCAATTGAATGATTGTTCAAATGATTGTCCTTTGATTTGGTGCAATACAAATATATATTATTTATTTATTTATTTTTTTGCCATTCTTTGGGTTTTATCGATGTATTCTCGATTCGAAGCCTCGTCTCTAGCCTGCCTCGCTCTTCTTTCTCTCCTCTCCTTATTATCTGCGGTATCATCGCCGTCTTAACCTTAGGTGGGCCTCATTCGAGCTAGGACTGCCTAGGAAACAGTGTAAAACTTCCGTCGCACAGTCGGCCAATTGTGCATGCCGTAATGTATTCATCTGTCATGCGTAATTTTTGTGCGAGCGGGATGTTCCTAAGCGGTCACCCATCCAAGTACTAACAGCTCAATGCTGTCTAACTTGGATGTCCGCCGGACCAATATACCTCGCTTTTTTTCAACCAGGTTTTTTATTTAGATAATCGATACGTACATATTTACAAACTTGAAACACAAATCTAAAAAAATGTTCTTAATATAATTAGCATTTAAGAATGTTCAAACGTATGGCCGGGAGAATCTCTCTAGTTCATTAATTATTTGAAGTAGTGATTTTTTCCTAACATTTATTACTCTTAACGAGGTTGTCGCTTTACATTTCATAAAAGAAGGTTTTGGTGTTCAATTCTAGTGCCTAAAAAAAGATCAACACCTTCCCCGGCTAACCATGACGGCCAGTTATTCATCATATATTATGCAATGTAAAGTGAGCGTATAAAATTTATCAGGTGGCTTCTCAAATAATATAGAACTCAAAGTCATTGCTAAAATGACACTCCCTAATTTTTCAGAAACAATGGGTTTTGGATGAATTGCTATATCAGGCTGTACTGAATCGATTGCCACGAAAGTTTGTACACAAGCATGTACCAATCCGACAAATTATTACCAGAAATTTCAGGTTTTTATTCCAAGTTTCACCCGTATTACAGGCACGTCATTTTTTTAATTAAAAAGTTAAAAAACACAGTTATCTCAAAAACTTTGTATGGAGGAGTATTCACATTTTGACTGCACTTGATAGAGGATACCGTAACGAATATTTAAAAAAAAAGTAATTCAGACCAATAGTTTAAGAGATATAGACTCTAGAATTTTTCTCATAAAAATAAATATTTTCAAAACTATACAATCGATTCGGCTCTGCGTCGAACTTATTAAGTGGCACCATAAGACCTACAACACAGCCAAATTGCAACTTACTTTCTTGATTTTCTTTTTTTTAATTACGTGGGTGAGTTTGATTTTGAAGAAAAAATAAAAAATACCGATTATTGTCTACCCATATCTAGTTATGTGGAAATTTTCTGATTTAATTCGAGAGATATTATCACAAGGAAAATTTTGAATAAAAAAAAATCCATTTGGATGAAGCAGTTTTTGAGATATTAAGGAAAAAAGCTTTTCGAGACATTTCTATATTTCAGAAGCTACTTTACCAATTGAACTGAAGTTTGGCTTCAAACGACTTCAAATTAATTAAAAAATTAAAAAAATTAATTAATTAATTTTTGGTTGAAGTTTATTCCGTTTTTTTAATACTAAACATTTCCAAAAAATCGACATACTTGAGCGGACATATACGCACATGGTCCTTACATTTTATATTTTTACGTTTCAGATCATGCTACATAATTTCCGAGTAAAATGAGAGAATCGAAAAAATCAACTATGACAAATCTTCCATCCCGAAGCATAATTAGAAATTTTGTGAAATCGCTGGACCCAAAAGGCCAGTCAAACACAGATTTCTCTCTATCACAATTCAGTTTAATTAATAAAATTGCAAAACAATTTTCGGTATGCGGAGAATTGCGAAAGTGCAACGAGCTTTAGTCCATGTAGTGTTTCCAATCGTAAAACCCCAGCAAATCCAACGAGTTAATTTTTTCCGGTTGTCTGGCAATCCGTAAATCCCTCCACAATTTCCAGATGATGAAATTCAACTCATATTTGTCATATTCACTGAAACAACATTTACCCCTCACCATACAATAGCAAATCGAACCAAAACTCCAGTCACGAAAACCACTGGCGTTGGTCAGCCACAAGCTTCTTGTTGTAAAATACGTTAAAAATAAAATAAATAAAAACTTACGAAGAACTCAGCAATGAGAACAAGTGCAATGATGGGGGAAAAAACATCAAGTATCAGTGATGCACATTTTCCTCGAGTGAATATCAATTTTCATGGTAACCTCACGAATAACAATTCAACTGAAGCATATATGGTATTTTTCAATAAAATCGAAATCAAATTATGGCAGTTTAGTTGTGAAATGTCGAGTATTTTCAGTATTTCAGGATCCCCATTCACTAAATCCTGATGGTCACTCAATAATAAAAGAGACAAAAATAGCAACAGGAGTAATAGGACCATAACTCCCAGCAAGAGGCATTAAACCTTGTTTTCGTCTTAAAGTTGTCCCCTGTCGTATGAATTTCAACTGTACTTCCTCTTACTGTTATTACGCTCAAATAAATAAATCAGAGTAGAAGGCAACTTTAAGATGCGACCTTGCTCCGCAATCTGTGACTTCATCCAATTGTTTCAACGTTGATTAAATCTTTGAAAACTATTTGTTTGCTTAAACTTGATGCTGAATAGATGAACTTCTCGCAACAAGAGAAGAACAACAATTCCTTGCCGATAATTACTGCCTTTGTCACTGATGGGTTCAGGATGGATGATAGCAAGAGGACAACAATGATACGAGTAAAGAAGTAGTGCCGATGAGCCTGTCAATACTACTCTGATGAGACGAGAAAAAAAAAAAACGAAGCAGCTTTATTCAGTCGAGCAAGCACGGAATCCATGTTCAAGCGCATCCGACCCTGCTAATACTGTTGGATGCAACCCATGATTGTCCCAGATACGCGAGAGCTCTCTCGGTGGCCTTATATTCCGATCGAAGGAAAAAGTCCCCGGGTATAGGGGGATAAAAATATCAGGCGTTGGAGGTAGGATAATCTTCATCGATGGGATACTTGTAAAGAACGGTAATTTATCATCTGATGGGGCATTGAAAAGTTCTTTCAGGGGTAACATAAATTATGTTCTCCGGGGAAATTAGTTTATTATAATGGGTGAAGAGCATTTTTTGTATGTCTTTTGGTGAGGAAAAATGTCAGGAGGTGATTTGAGTGATATTCAGAGATTCGCAATAAAAAAAATTTATTTTGAGATTGCAAGAATTTTAAATTTCTTTCTGGCTCTGAAATTATTAAATGTATTCATCGAAATTTTTAGGTAAAACTGGGGATCTAGGTTTGAAAAATTGTAATCATATGCTAATTGTATTACAAAAATTGATGAAGCTGATGATGATCAAATTAACTGAAATAACAAAAAGTTGCGCAGATTAAGTCATGAAAGTTATACACAGGCCAAATTTCTTTCCAGATATCATTGAATTTTAATTGTCGTCCAACTTTAAAGTAAGTTAATTATGTTAAAATATATTGTTTTAATGTTTGAATTGAAATATAAACTCCTGACAGTAAAGCCACCTGGAATAATTTAATGATTTTAACATAAATAATAGTTCAAAAAAATGTTTTTTTCGCGAATTATTTAATGAATCATTCCATTAAAAACTGCACTGAGAAATTCAGTTCTCCGGGGTATCTAAGTATTAAAGACTAACCGAGATAACAGGGTAAATGCAGTTTTCCGGTCAATATCGCCCGGCAATAAATTAAATCCACCATTCACTGCGGGTGTGAAAAGTTGTCGGTACAGAGGATGAAAGTTTTGTTTACTCGCAAAAATAATGGGGCGAACACAACTTTTGACAAATGGCGATTATTCATCATTTGTTTTTCGATGCATTCACCCAGAGCACCAAATCATCCTTGTAATCAATGAGATAATGAATAATGGCCATAGATAGAACGTTTCAACTCAGATTTTTCGAATGGAATAATTAGTTTGGGAAATTGTTCGGAATTGTGAATTTGACGTAATTGAAAAGCACTGATTCGAGTGGACATTATGTTAAATGGTCAATGAAGGGCCAAAATTGTCATACAATTCAATGGTCAAAGGGAAATGCATCAACCCGTTTCTTATTAGGGATTTTTTAAACTAGAAAGTAGAAGAATTTTTTTTTAATTTTAAATTTAAGAAAAAAATATTGAATTTCTTCTAGAATCTTAAATGTTTAAAAATTTTCGATAAAACTTTTGATACTGTTTAGGGAATCGTCCATAAAAGTATAATTTCGTTGAAATTCCAAGAAAATTTATCATTGTGGAGAAATTAAGAGGATATAAGAATTTGGGCAATTAGTGGAATTCAGCACAATTTGTCGATCTGTATAAAATTGTAAATAAAAAGAAGGAACAAATTATCAGGATTGACGACAGCGAAAATAATAGTTAGCATATAGAAAAAAATGGTTAGGAAGATCAACGAGGGTCTAGAATTATTAAGGCCAGGTTCTGCTGGTTTGTTTTTATTTTGTTTTCAATCATTTTTAATTCAGAATGCAAAAACTATTTCAAGATTAAATTTTGACAGATTTAAGTTAACAACTCAAATTAATTAAACTAATTTTTTTTATCACAATGGCAACTTTTAAATTGACCGGAACGAAATTTCTCCGGAACGAATCATCTGAAATAAAAAAGTCAGATATTTTCTTTATCTGTATAGATTTGGCTTTCGAGTGAAATGCTACGCTCAGAAATATTTATTGTTATTAAAAAAATGTATGAATAATTAAAAATGCAGAAAAGTGGTCAACAAATTCAACTGTCGCCATTTTTTTTTGTGTAGAAAAATCTCAAGATAGTCAATTCGAAAGCCAAATCTATATAGATTAAGAAAATCTTTTACTTCTAATTTCAGATCATTCGTTCCGGAGAAATCCTCCTAAAACCACGAAAAAAAGATAATTGTTAACAGCCATTTTGAAAAACAAAACTTTAATTAGTTCAAGTTGTTTACTTAAATCTGTCAAAATTTGATCGTGAATATTTTTTGTACCAGCAATGTTCCCGTTAGTCATACCAAGAGCCTTTCCGAGATCATGTATCTTACGACAAAATACTCTTCATAAAGGCACCCAATTATTTCCCACTTTCAAAACTTTTATTTCCGAAGAAGATATAAAAATCCTCCTCAATGTGTTAAGAATTATGAAAATGCAATGCGTCCAACTATAATATTGCAAATCAAAACTCCCTAGTAAATCCAACAAACTTAGCTTTTCCATTTGTCTAGCATTCCATAAATCTTTCCACAATTTCCACTTCATGAAATTCAACTCATATTTTTCACGCTCACTCAAACCGCACTCACCCTTCGTCACACATCAACTCCAACATAAATATTCATAAGAATTGATTATAAAAATGTAAAACCATCCAATCAACCGCGCATTACTCCAGTCACGAAGTGAAATTCAATCACAACAATCCGCTAGATAAACAAGATCAGAAAAACATTGCAAAGTAAAAACTTAAACACTGAGCAATGAGAACGCTATTACAATGGTCGGGAAAAATCGACAGGCGTCAGTGATGGATATTTTTCTGGAGAGAACATCAATTTTCCCGGCAAAGTCACGAATCACAATTCAACTGGGGCTTGCGTGGTATTTTTCAATAAAACTCCGGGCTGAACTTATTTGTGAATTTCGATCACGACACTGGTGGCATTCTATCTATCCTAATAAATATGTACGGAGTAAGAGCCGAAATACTTAAACCAATGGGCGAGGCGGGTCCATGACATGACCGACTTTAATTCGTGTAGGAGCACCAGAAGAATTGCAATTAGTTGGCTGAATACAAGCTCAATACGCACGTAGTTGGTGAAAATTTTCCGAGATATAAAACAATCAAACATGAACAATCGAAATTTCACTGCATTCAATTGCCGAACGAAGAGGGAAGGTCAGGGGAGGGAGGGGTATGATTCTATGCTACTTCAATTGATGGGATAGAAACAGAGAGACGAAGAGAGAGAGAGACAGAAGTTCGATCGAAATTACTGTTTCGTTTGGTAATAATACTTTTGGGCCATTGGGGAAAAATGACCGGATCGCTCCATAAAATTTGTTTGGTTGGGTACACGGAGATAAACTTTTTAGTAAAAAATGCCGTTCCGTTCAGTAATCATGTAGTATTTTCGACATTCGAGACCAATCACCCAACCACATAGTAAAATTCCCTATCGTCAACACAAATCATGCGCACGTCTAGACAATTTTTAGCGAGAAGTAAGCAAATTTTACAGAGAATTTTCAAAAACTGCCCACATGGAAAAATCTATATAACTTGTGTCAATTTAATATATTAAATAATATGATATCTAATACTTTACTATCTTCCATATATATATGTATATATATATATAATGTATACGAAAAAAATATTGAACATATAGAAATCTGCATATCATATAAATTTGATATATAAAATAAGCCAATTTAATGTAAATCGTATATTGTATGTATATTATATGTAATAGTATATCATGACGAACAAAGAATCGCCTTCGGCTCGTCATATAAACTTCTCACTTGCCGAAAACCATTTTTCACGAGTTACAAACAAAACTTTGCATCCCAATGTGTCAAACAGCGTGACGAAAAAATATATAATTTTCAAGATATATATTTTTCCGTCTGGGTGGTACGTTGACGGTACACGAAACGAATTCAGCTATTAATTATATCAATCAAACTCGAGTAAAATTTTTAACTATTCTCATATGTTATTATAAAGCATCAAGAATTGAATGGACTGTTTTATGTGACAGCACAACGGTCAATCACTTTAAAAAAATGATAATAATTACTGGTTAATAACCTTTACACCGTCAAAACGTCAAAAGTTTACGCATTTTTTATGTTTGAATTAATGAATAGAGGAAAATTTTCCAACACGCTTCATAATGTAATTACATTGTACATTTTAAGAAAAAGAACAAAAAATCGAAGTTCATAATTGAGGAGGAAAATGGGTGAGCACTCTCCTCCATATCCAGTGAAGCTGCTAAACTTTGTGGAATATTCATTTGACACAGGACCCAATTTTCCCCCAATTATCTCAATTATTGTGTTCCACATGTGTGCCGGTTAATTCCAGGCATATAACTTCTAGATTGGCTGATGGATTGCGGATACTCTTGACACAATGAGTCATCTCCTGATTACAACATTCACGGGTATCCACAGAATTCGTCAGCGATATATGGTTGCTAGTGGTAAAATGAAAATGGCCTTACACCATGAATCAAAAACTCCATGCATTTAATATATCTCAGCCATAAATTGAAGAACTTGAGCAAAGTTTACACGGAAAACTCGAGGGAAGAATACAATACCAGAACCACTCGAATGTCGAGTGAAAAATGAAAATATGAAAGTATAAGTGATTCAACAAAGAAAACACTGAACTGAAGTTCCTTTGCTGTGTAAGGGAGTTTTGTCGTGTTTACAGGGCTTTCTCTCTTCACTCGAAAAGTCGAAGGGGACGATTGCTTATCGGGCGGCGTTGATGCAATACCAGATAGTTTACGTTCTCGGTTCAATTCTTACTCGTATTTCTGGATGGCAGGGATGATTTCTACGGACAGTGACCTGTGTTATGACAACCGAACGCTCGTTTTATCGTTTCTTTTGAGGAGAAATATGATAGAGTTCGCGTTGATTGGACTGAAATTGGATACCGAATTACTTCCTATTAATACCTATTATCTGATGAAATTACACATGTTCTGGAGTTATTTTAATCTTTTAATTATTCAAGTGTTAGGAAGTTGACCAGAAGTGATTGGCATGATTGTCAAAATTCATATTTGCGGGGAAATCAAAATATCCCCAAATTTTTACTGTAAGACTCGATCTTTTATTTTAATTTTAACAATCTCCCTTTCGATAATGATTCGATATAATCCGAGCAGAGTTACCGGTGGTACTTGCTCAAGATTTCGTCGCACACCCTACTAGAAATTTCATTCGGCAAAGTGTTCGGCCCGTATCCGGCGCGCCGCATGTAATGTTCGACGCTAACACGGTTAACCACATTCGGCGCGGATAAGGCGCGTTACCCACATCCCGCGTTTGGGCCAGATGATACTGACCAAACGTTTGCCGGATGATATTGTATTAATTATTAAATTGTTAATGGTAAATTCACAAGCAATGTTG
>JAPYZN010002463.1:445-13984 GCA_030522865.1 Psyttalia lounsburyi
GATTTTGCTGAAGAGTTGTTGGCTAAGGTGCTCAGGACACTTTGTGAGTCTGAAAGAATTAAAGCTTTTTCAATATTAGTATTTTCTATTGTTGTTAGAGCCTGGTGGATGGCTAACGCCTCGGCTGTGAATATGGATGATCTTGCTGTAATTTTGAATTTTAGGTCTATTTCTAGGAGGGGGATGTGTAACTTTATTTTGATTGAATTGATATAGTATATTTCGATACAAGTGCGACGGGATGCTAACGAGTGTGAAGTTGGCGGCTCGAGGTGAAGCCGAGGGCGTGGGGAATGCTTTTCTGATTCTCCTCCCGCGGGTTGAATACGATTTTCTGCCAAACTGGATGAAAGTAAGTGTTCCGTCGCGGAATATATTTTCGTGAGATTTTTTTCTTAACTTACTTATTTGTTCCCCAGTATTCTACAAATTTTTTCATCCAGAAAACATGACCAGATGTCTAGTTTATTATCGCCAATTTCGAATATCTCAGTTTTACGTCCTCAGTTGCTCATTCATTTGCTTCCCCGATGTCTAGACTTAATTTCTTTCAAGTTGTACACGTAATTCTCCACAGTCTAGACATCGTTTCAAATTTTCAACCTTGTCGTTAGGTTATTATTTTTTAAACTCTGGAATCTATTCAATTTATTTCCTTTGGCCGTCATTATTAAGAAAATTTTCTTGAATATTTTATTTCCGAAAGACATATTTAATCACTTCACAATCCATCGCTTTATTTTGGTCATTTATGAGTTTGGGCCAAGTAAGACCACCCTCCTTTCCTATACGTCATCATTCTTTTCCCACTCCACTCATCAATTTAGTCCACAATGCTGAACCAATGAAAGGCCAAATTTTCCTCCCACTTATTTTCTGCCAATCTGAGTTCACTGTAATTAGTTTGGCAATATGCATATGAAATAGTATATAAGTACATACTCTGTAAAATAAAGTCTAATGTCTAGTCTCCAACTTGTAACAACGCTTAGCTACTTCATCATTTGAACACATATTTCAGCCTTCATCGAACCACTGCAAATAGTATAATTATTTTATACAAACCTTTAAATTAAAATTTATAATTTCCTTCGGTTTCAATAATCCAAAATTTTGTAAGACAGTCTAAATTTTGAAGGTATTGTTCTGCCTTTCAATAAATAAATATATTTTTTTTATTAATGTTATTTCATTTGGTTATATCGATGTATTCTCGATTTGAAACCTCTCCTCTCTCTACTAGCCGTGCCTTTCTCCTTCCTTTCCCTATCATCTGCGCTATCATGGCCGTCTTACACATTAGCTGTGTCCCATTCGAGCTAGAACTGCACGGGAAACCATGTAAAACCTCAGTCACACAGCCTGCCGATTGTGCGGTGCCCTAAACTATTCATCTGTCACACTGACTAGATGAATAAGTCCGTGCCTACCGCCCGTCATTTTTTTTGCGAGCGAGATGTTCCTAAGCGGCCATCCATCCAAGTACTACCCCAGCTCAACGCTGCTTAGTTTGGATGTCTGGCGGAGCAACACCTCGCCCGCCTACCATTACAGCCGGTTCAATAAGTAAATATATCACGTGCTGATTAAATTATATCGCCTGGCATTCATTTTAATTAAGCACATGATCCAACCGTTTGATTTTTCATCCACGAATAAACAGTGCGCATAAAATACTCACTTTCGGTCCATGTAGACAGAATAGCATATTATGCAACATGTGCGTAATGGTGTTTTTGGCTCGCGGAAGGTTGTAACACGAGCCGAAGGCGAGTGTTATAATCCCACGAGCCAAAAATCACCATTACGCACAAGTTCCATACAATATTTTATGTCATTGTGCCCTTGTATACTATTTTCTGGAGACAACGTCGAAGCAATGAAATAGGAGTGTAATTTTGGCGAAGAGAAACAAGACCTACTTGTACAAGAGGATCTGGACTATCCATTTTTTCAGCGAAAAGTTCTGCTAAATTTTATATTGAGAATAATCTCGCACCCCATCCTATTTATTCCAAATCCTAGACAATGGTTTCCTGTGACGTCACGAGAACATCGAACGCTATATGAAGTCCCTTCTTTGAGGCTAATTTTCGATTACACTAAGAGCCAGTCTTTGGTTAAACTAAGCAGGGTTAAAACCTCGATTAAGTTAAAGTTAAGATCTCCGATTGGCCGGTTTCAGCGGTGGGAGGTCGACCAGCCAATCAGAAGATTTTAAACTTAATCGAGGCTTCAATCCTGGTTACTTAAACCAAAAACTAGCCTTAGCCGTGATAACCTCTCGGTTAAGTTCTCTCAACTCAACTTGACCGAGGCTTTGACCCTGGTGAGCTGAACCAAAAACTGGCTTTTGATGTCCAAGCGCTGCGGATGGACAATAAATGACCGTAATAAACGACGATATAATAAATGAAGTACATTACCTGGAGAAACTTAGAATCGATCAAATTATGGATTCTAGAAATACCATAGGAGTGATGAGTTTTTGGTGAAATCTTGGGAATTCATATCGCAGGCGACAGAATTTAATTCTCGGAAGGCCTTTGCTCCAAAAGGGATGTCTCGATTCTGGGGAACTACTCGTTGGCCCTGGAAGAATATTTTTGGATATTGGAGAAGTGAATAATTACATCAAGAATGAAATGAAAACTAACGACTGTGGGAATTTGTAAGTAAACAATTTGAACATCTGCTGGATTTTTCCCAACTAGATCTTCCCGAGGGGAATTTGAAAAAGAGCGACTCTCGGATAGAATCAGAGAGAATTGATTACGAAAATTTTCAACGACCGAGCAGACTTTTCTCTACTGTAACAAAGTTACTTTTTTAGTAAACTGGAGATACATACACATCACTACTCAACAAAGTAATAAGCACGTGCGAAGATATCTTTAATTTTTAAGGAATTTTGTCACTGAAAATTTCTTAAAACTATAGTTTAGTTCACGAGTCGACGGCTGACTGCAGATCTAGCCAGAGCTTCAGAGAGAGTCTCCGCACAGAAGACTATATAATTTTGTTGTAGCAGGAAAATCTGACTACAACTAATTGAATATTGAATTGAATTTATCTAAAACTTCGCAGCCACTCGCAAAGACAAAAAAGTATCGACGAGGATGGGATTCGAACCCACGCGTGCAGAGCACATTGGATTAGCAGTCCAACGCCTTAACCACTCGGCCACCTCGTCACTTGAAATCTACGGCATTGGTTGTACCCTCAAAACGATGAGACAATGTTTCGCAATCATTAATATAAAATGAGACATCTAATAATCCCCACAACTCATTAATTTCGTCTGTAATCCTCTCCTCACTAATGAAGCTCCAGAAGCATCTTATCAGCCTCAAATTTCGCAGCAGGCGCCCCTCAGGTACCATATTTTGAGGTTAAACATTAATGCATTCTACAGTCTTATCGACGAACAAGTCATTAGTTTTCTCCTAGAAACCTGTCACTCGGTCGTAGATAGTAGAACTATCGAGTGCTACGGACTGATAACCTTACGGTGAAATCGTTTACGTAAAACTAGCGAGTCTTGTTTGTCATCAATCTTGATAATCAACTCCGCAATTGGCCCCTGAATACTTCCTTTCAAGTTCTTTGAATACATTGTCATCGAGTTTTTTCAGCGGATCGTTAAGGATCTCGTTGGAAGGCCCCTAATTAAATAGTTATATAACAATAACTAGGCATTCTTCTTCTTCTTCCATTCCCAGTGGCGTTATCCTCTCACTTCTGCCGAGGCAAGTCCCGAAGACAACTAGACTGGCTTGACATCAAAGTATGACCAGTCGTCGAGAATGGAACACGTACTACGTCCAAGCTACGAGGAGACATACGACGAGGAGACAGTTCTCTGGCTGAAAAAGGAGTTCGCGAGAATTGAGGGGGAAGTCTACTTGGATCATGCTGGAACCACTTTGTATGCAGACAGCCAGATCAAACGGATCTCGGAGGATTTGGCGAGTTCACTGTACGCCAATCCACATTCCAGCGCCGGAAATTTGACTTCGGATGTCGTAGAACGAACCCGTTATAGGTATGAAACTGTTTTACTGATTTGTATGCATTGCAAAAAGGAAACAGTCCACAGAAACAATTGCCCTCATCTATAACACGCTACATTTGATTTCTGGTTAAAAATCTTCATTTGTTTCCAACTCATTCTTTTTTTGGGGGATGCCCAGTAGAAATTATCTTGTGGACTTCATCTGTAGAAATTCAGCTGACAAGTATTTTTCAATCTTCAAAGTTGCCTCGTCATTGAAAGACTTATATTGAACGAAAACACTTTTGCCTTTCTATGATGCAATGAGTTCACTCCACATCAGTCGCCTTCACTCTTATGCAATCTAGTCAAACGTTTAGATTTCAATTTTCCATTTGGGTCTAGAATTTTGGACCTTTTCAACGCATCATCGGAAGAGTACAGCCTGATCTTTACTTCGGGAGCCACTGCCGGACTGAAAACCATCGCAGAAACCTTCAACTTTGGCGAATCTGGACACTTGGTCTACCTCGACAACAATCACACATCCGTTCTGGGAATGCGCGACGTCGTAGTTAATCGAGGAGGAAAACTCAAGTCTCTGGGATTCCACGAGGCGTTTGAAACGTTTCAGAATGACAAGTACATTCCAGATCTGTCAGGGAAAGGTAGCAATTCACTATTTGTCTATCCCGTCCAATGCAATTTTTCCGGACTCAAGTACCCTCTCCAGTGGATCAAAAACACTCACAATGGGACACTCAATTCCGTTGTGGAGGGAAAATCGAGGTGGTATGTTCTGATCGATGCAGCTGGCTACGTTGGAACTAGTGTTCTAGATTTATCGGTCCACAAACCAGATTTCATTGTTATGTCCTTCTACAAGATGTTTGGGTTGCCAACTGGTATTGGTGCGCTGATTGTGAAAAACTCTAGTGGGAATGTTATGGAGAAAGTCTATTATGGAGGTGGAACTGTTAATATGGCGCTCAGCAACAAGAATTTTCACGTCAAACGGGAGAACCTGCATGACAGGTAGTGTACAGATTTTTTGGTCATCATCTGCATTTAATTGTAAAAAGAAATGGGTCATTGCGATAAATATCGTGGAATGGTTCGGTTGCAAAAATTACAGTAATTCTTTATCCAGTCCTTCTCAATACTTGTACTCGAAAGAGAAAATTTTTAGTTGCGGAATTCAATTTTCGGTTGCAATAGCTGACTTGTCAGTTACACATTCGGTGCCATTTTTTTCGAATAATCAGTGAATATGAAACTCCAAAGAATTTTTCTGCTAAACTGAATTAATTTATAACTTAGTATCAGAACTAACTACAAACCACAATAAAAATGAGTTCGACTCAATTTGGTTACTAGCTTGATGAGGTTTTTATTACCTTACAATCGGAATTATATAAATTTTGATACCTTCAGAAGGGAAGTTTCCGTATATCTAGTCAGGCATACAAAAATTACAAATTTCGTCTTCCACATTCCGGCACTATGAGTCTTTTCCCATAAAATAAGTGCAAAAAATCAACATTGGCCTGTTTTTGGGGGGAAAAAATCGGGCATGCTATCTTAGATGTTTACCTAATTTTCTCATCACATATGCTGTCTTAAAATTTTTTCCTGCTAACTGAAGAGCCACAAAAAATCATTGAAGTTTCACATTTCATTATCCCGATGTGACAAATTTCAAGTTCTCTGTTTTCCAATTTCCTAGGTACTCGTATAAATTTTTTTGGGTATGCTGTAATCAATGAATTCCTCCAATTTCCAGATTCGAAGACGGAACAGTTTCATTCCTCTCCATAATCTCCCTGCAACACGGCCTAGATATCTTCAAGAGAATTCCCCTCCCCGAGATATCTAAACACGTCTTCAACCTCGCCAAGTACCTTCACCATTCTCTCTTGACATTGCATCATCGGAATGGAGAGCCCCTCGCAAAGATCTACGCAGACACAGATTACGAGGATATATCGACTCAGGGTGGCACAGTGGCCTTCAACATCTTGCGACCAAGTGGTGTCTACGTGGGTTACATGGAGGTGCTCCACATGGCGGGGCTCTTCAAGATCCACTTGCGCACTGGATGCCACTGCAACCCGGGAGGCTGTCAGCGTCACTTGAACCTGTCCAATCAGGATGTCCTCGGGAATTACGACGCTGGCTACAAGTGCGGTGGGAGCAAAGATCTAATAGATGGAAGGCCCACTGGAGCTGTCAGGGTTTCCTTCGGATACAGTTCCAGTTTCAAAGACGTCGAAATGCTGGTCTTGATGATTCGAAAGTGCTTCTTAGATGGTCCCGCAGTCATTAAGTTACCCGATTGGTGGCAGCATCAGGTTGTCCATTGGAAAGAACGAAATGTCAGGACAAAACGATCAATCAAATTCGAAAGATCAGGACTAATATCAGGATCAGGGTCAGAAGGAAGGGGCCATGCTCCTGCCAGGACGAATGACATCAACAGAACGATCAATTTAACGAGAAACTCGGCAGAGAGTGATATCAATGGGAGGAGTGAAATAATTGGCATCAACTCCTCCAAGAAATTAGTTCTTTCCAAACTCTACGTATATCCTATAAAGTCCTGTGGAGCCTTTGAAATTTCTGACTCGTGGGATTTAACGGAAAAAGGATTGGCCTACGATCGTGAATGGATGATAATAAATTCATCAGGGATTTGTGTGACCCAGAAGCAAGAGGTCAATCTCTGCCTGCTAAAACCGACTTTTTGTCTTGGGAGAAATGTCATGAGGCTGGATTATCCAGGTAGTGTTGTTAAATTATGTTGTTAGGTTTTGAATAAGCAAAAACTGCGGAAGAATTTTTAATCGTTGCAGGTATGCCAGGGGTTGAGGTACCGCTGGAATATTCTGAGGAGGAGGTGATATCTGGAGAGATGTGTAGGAGTAGAGTTTGTGGGCACAGGGTCCAGGGGATCGACTGTGGTGGCGAGGTTTCAGAGTGGCTGAGTCTGGCTTTTGGGAGGGTTCTTAGGCTTATTCGACAGAATGGAAGGAGGGGAAGTGGCATGGGAGAACTGTCATTCTCGAGTCAGGCACAGTTTTTGATGGTAAATGGAGGGAGTGTACAGTGGCTGGTGGACAGAATTCCCGAGGGCTCGGATTGTGATAAGGAGGGGGTCTTGGAGAGGTTCAGGGGGAATATTGTGGTTGTGGGGGCTGATCCTTTTGAGGAAGATAGCTGGACGCAGGTCAGAATTGGGGAGGAGGTCTTCGAGGTGAGGACACATGTGGAACAATTCGATAAAAACCCAGCGATTTGTCTGAAAAAATCTACTAAATTTTCAATTGAAAATTTGTAGAGCTTTTTCCGACAATTCTTTGGGATATTATAATTATATCGAATATTCCGTGGGGAAAAATGTCAGATTTGAAATTCTAACGGAACATTTTTTTTTAGTATTAATATAGATAGGAATCCTTCGCATTCTTTCAATTGCAACATATTTTCAGGTGCTGGGACCCTGCACCAGATGTCAAATGGTATGTATTGATCAAAAAACTGGTTCAAAAACAATTGAGCCTCTTCGATTACTTGCCGAAGAGTTTCATGGAAAAATGAAATTTGGAATTTACCTCACGAGGAAGAATTCCAACTCTGGAAAGATTAAAATTGGGGATCATTTAACATGCATGTGATTGTTATATTTTTCACCGTTGCTTCAAAATCTCTATTATATATATTTTAAATGTGAATTTTACAAGTTTTGTACGAGTAAGTTTCATTAAACCTAGGTAACCTTTTCGTTGTCGGCTAATTTATCTACAATTTTTAAGTAGATGACGTCTTACCCAGCATATATTTAACTAATTGAACAATCTATCGGTTGTTGTTTAACTACTGGTCGCACTGGCTGCCCCTCGGACACTTCTTTCACTACATCTAGTACTTCACTGTAGGAAGGAAAAGCCATTGTTTGTAATTTTGAATAGGCTAGTTGCTCGTTTATTTTTATCTCAAATGAACCTGAAAACATAATTGAATATATTTGATTAAATTGGATAAATTGCAATGAATAGGGATATTTCATGGCATTTTTTTCACTCTATGATTTTACAATTTTCGTTGAATTATGAGTAAATTCAAAATAAGTTAAATGCTGAATTTCAAAGAGTTATTTTCACAATTTCGTCATTCAAAATATGAAAAAACATGAAATGTCCCTCTTGTATGATTTCTCCGGCGCCACCTTGTCTTCCAGCACCCCCATTAATTTTACAATCTGGGCAGACATCTTTGATCATCCCTGCCAGTTCCAAAAACTGTTTTCGATGACCACACGAACCACTGAAGACAGATGAGGCCATTCAAACCATTTGAAAAACAAAGGCCAATTGTGAGGTTAGAAAATCAATCCGACTATGTTGCCATGATTTCGCTTGTTTTAATGGGAATTCCATACCGTATTTCACTCACCAGTATTCGATCTCGATTTTAACACTAGACATTGCTGAGTCTACTGCCAATTGTGGAGAGAGTTTGCGAGGATTTGGAAATTTCGAGAGATCAGCAACCATCAAAATTGGTGGTGACAACCTGCCAATTGCGCACGCACGTTGATTTGTTGTTGTTGTTCTCTTGAAAAGTCGAGAGAATTTGAAGGAGTTTCATCTCTAGACAACTCATGTACTTTTAGTTTCAATTTTTTCAAATCAATGTCGTTCAAGACTAATATCCAATTAGTCGAACCTTTAAGAAGATATTCCGCAAAATATTTTCTTTCAATTAACTTTCGTTTTCGCCTTTTCATTTTCGTTAATTTTTCAGAATTTTGTCTCATAATACAATTTTACTACTCATATGTTTTTTAGAAGAATGCTTCAACGTTAATTTTTTAATGTTTCACCATAAAAAACCTCTGTTGAATAAATTGTAATAAATTATGAAATCGATAGAATTCAAAATTGCAATGAACTCAACCACAAATGAGTGGAAAATCGATTAGGAATTCGTTAAAATGGTCCAACCAATTCGCAAACTTTTTCTCTAATTTTTTTTGATAAATGTCTAGTATAGGTCCGCTGACTGAACTTAATGAAACTTGGTAAAAATGTAGCTTTCCGTACCCCAAGGTTGAATCAGAAAACCGCTTTTGGGGGGAATGATTTATGGTAAATGGGAAATGGTATGGGGAATGGTTTATAGCGATCCCGAATATCGAAATTGTGACCTCCTCACCAAATTGACCACTTGGTCTCTTTGGCAGTCTGCCTTGTCAGGCAGATAGTGGTGAGGTATGTATTTTTTGAATACGCGACAACCAGCATGGTCATTTTCAACAAATGGAGGTTTAGAATGAACATTGGAGCCACGGAGACACGATATCTAACCAAGGTTTAATTTCAAGGTCCAGCCCAACTCAAACTAAACATTTACAATTTTTTTTGCAAATATGATACCTCCAACTGAACAATCAAAAATTCCCAATTCCTGCCTCCAGAAAAGGTCTACATGTGTTCGATTCGGAATATCAAAAGTTTTGAGAATTTAGGGCACGTTCAAGGATCCAGTGATATCAGAAGTGCCCAATGCTGTCCTAAATCGTGATTTCCTCATTCCAAATTAGCTCGTCAAGATTAGGCTTTCGTTATCTACTATTGCGCCACTCCCACATTTCGATCAAAAGGTCAATGTTACTAGAGCAATGATAACAAAACAACAAATCCATCTGTTCACTCACGACCCAATTGCTCGTTTATTCCTGAAATTAACGGAATACAAAAGATTTATTTCACGTAGTGGATTCACTATTGATCAATGAGATTGGAACTTTCGTTGCACGTCGCCCAGGCGTCGGACTTAGTCCTGCTGCACTTGAGACCTGCAGCGCAGGGGCACACGGAGATGTGAGCTCCGGAGTACGCGAAGGTTGATCCATCAGGAAATCTCAAGTAAGAACTTCTCACATGGGCTGTTGGCCTGCAAAGCTCTCCCACTTTTCGCAGTGACTGGCATGTTGGGTACGTGAAACGCTGGTTTGCTGGAAGCAGAATGTCAGGACATTCACGTATGATGAAAATTATACTCCCGAATTTACTGACATTTGTAACAATTGTCAATTGCAAGAAATGTTGTTAATGGAAAAAAACTTATATGCATAACTATAAGTTGTATAGAACTTTTGTTAGTATAAAAATGTTGATTTTATACTTAAAACGCAGCATTCGTCACTGGAGCAATCAGCTGGACTATGGCATATTCCTCCAGACTTGCGTTCCACATCTTGAGGAGGGGACGCCCAACAGAAAGCGATTACCACGAGCAGCAGAATACTCTTGAACATCATGATGACAAGCATCTGAAAGCAAACATTGTTTTTGGGGTCATATCGCATTAGTCAAATAGAATTTAGAGATAACGGGACATCGTAATTGCAGACGAGTTAATATTTGAGGATTTTTGATTTCATTTTTAACAAAAAGTAAACTTGAATTTCTTTCTGGAATTCAATATTTTTTCCGGGAATCTCGGTAGCTGGTATGAATTATTTCAATAGAAGAATCTGTAGCACTTCATCTAAAAAAATCGTATTCGTTTTTATTTGAAAGAACAAGAGTTGCAATCCCATTTCTCAGAGAAATCGTCTGATTTCGTCAAGTTTCCAAGTTTCTCCTTCTATACGCTTTTTTTCGCTGAAAGAAATGCAATGGAATTCGAGAAAAACTTGCATTTTAAAAGCGTTTGGGAGAAATTTTCTATTGAGAATGTGCTACACCTATTTCTTTTCTATTTCTTTGAGATTTAAAAAAATTAATAACCGAATTGATGTGTAAAATGTGACATTTCTCCCACCCACTATTGTTTATTCAATTGCAGATTAATAAATGTCATTACTAAATGTCTACCCATTTTTCTAGATTTTTCGACGTTTCTGTAGAAAGTCACAAAATTCCTGTAAATGATCACAAAATTCCAAAAAAAGTTGCAAAAAGTCACCAAGCAACTCAATAAAAACTAAAACAACTAAAAAAAAAATTACAAAAACCAAAGCAGAGGTAGAGATCTTAAAATGACTTCGTAAGTTGTAGCACACTCACTTATTTTTCCAAGATGACTTCGAGACAATCCCAAGAACAGTTCCGACTGATGACTGATGTCGATGAGGAAATATCTGTCAGCTTTGTGCTGATCTACAAGTACCCCTCCTGGTTTTATAATAATGGCCCCCTATCTTATGCAATAGCTCTATAACCGAGGATGGGAGGTGGAGGATGTGAACAGGTGCAGTCGAAAGCTCGTGCAAACATTGATGACCCCTTTTTAAATTCATGCGATTTTTATTCGTCACATGATTTTCTCCCAACCGTTCATAATTTTGAGGATTCATTTAATCCATTTATCCGTAATTTTCCACAAATCATAATTTTTTAATTGTCGAGACTGCGCTAATAATAGTAAAATACTCTAAAGTTACAAAAGCTTTAATAACATATTTCATTGTAAAATCATAATAGAAGTTGTAGTGTCAGACGAGAGATGAGAATTTATGAGGTAAAATTTACAATTAAAATTTTTTTTTTTTATAAAAAAATGTCAATGATTTATGGCATTTTTACTCCTCTCCTTATTGCCATCCCTAAGTACGAGAGCAGATGCCTTGTTCTCGAACGCAAGTTAGGTTTGGAGCGCAGGGACAGTGAGCGAAGTAGATAGAGCCATCAGTCTCCGTTGGCTGTTGATCTGGAGCGCATGATTGTCCTTCTGCCGTTCGAGGGTGGCACGTGGCAACTGTATTTCTGTATGGAGCTGTAAAAACGAGAACAATTGAAGGCATTGCTGACAAATTCTGACAGACGATTACATTATTTCTTTCAAAGCAAATTTTTCGTTTTAATCAGGAGAAAAATCTTTCCGCCGGAATATTTCATGACGAGCAGAATTATTTATAGAACTTGAGAAATTGATACCGGCAAAATACGTAAAACAAGTATAAAATTTATAAATAAGTAAAAGGGTGAGTTGACGAATTCTATCCGAAATTCAATCAGTTTTTTCTGGAGAAAGATTTTTCAATAAATAAAAACATAGATATAGGTTGTGATGTTCTTATGAACTTTTGTCTGTTGGAATTTCCCACTGAAAAAATCCTCGATTAAAATTTTGACGTAAAAAAAACTTGGAAAATCCATGCCTCGTCTCCGTACGGAAAATCTCCACAGAATAAATTACATAAAGATTAATGTAATGATCTGGTGAAGTTTTTCAACACATGAAATAGAAATATTTGCGAGAAAATACATAAATAATTTAAATAGACATTGAAATAATGCAAAGTCCTCCGCATACATAAAAAAGTACATAAATAATTGTCGTAGACATTGAAATAATGCAAATTATTTCATAGGCACGGAAAAATAAATGCCCATAAAGAGATTAAAATGAGCACTGGAATATTGGAAATAATCTCACATGCAGTGCAACACTCGTCGTCCCGACAATCCTTTTGTCCAGTGCAGGCAATTACGGAGGGATTTGGCGCTGAGCCATCATCCCCCGGGCCCGCCGAAGCCAAACAGCATCCGACAACAGCGAAAACGATCAGGATTTTCCTCAATGTCGTCATGATACCACTGAAAATAATAATCAAAATGACGCGTCACACTCTTCAATCTCAATATCTCTTACATAATTCGTACTAACGATAATAAAGATTTACGTGATTTTGTCGATCGAAAATAAAAAATTCTCGCTTGAATTCAATGGAAAACCCAAAGTCCGACGTTGCAGATTCTCAATCTCGTAGATTTCTGATCGTCAATCGCAGCTCCTCCCGGTTTTATAGGATAATCTACGGGTGAGTAATACTGACAATGTATTTAATGCTCACATTACGTAAAATAATGTTTTAATTATGCAGAGTTCAAGTGATGTGTCTATTGAAGAGCTATTCTAGTCTCATAGTGGCATGTTTATCATCGATTATCGCAACGCTTCTTCCTTTTTAATGAACGTCAATGTTAGTGCATTGGAGCAGTCATACAAATATTTAAACAAATATCCCCCTGTAATTGTTGCCAAACATTTCGAATTGGATAGTTTTTTTCATTATTACGGGGAAAATGAATTTAATTAGTGACTGGAATTAATTATTTTGAAATGGAATATCAATAAAAAAGGAGAGAAATGGAAGGCATATATTGAGTGATTTCGCAGAAAATTTTTGTGAATTCGGTAAAGAATTCTATTCAACTTCTACTCAAAATTCTCTTATCTTTCGGTTAATTGCCTCGAAAAATTCTGCAACTTTACGGCTACTTCCTTGAAAGTTCCTCATAGAAACACTTTTCCCAAAAAAGAAAACCATCGGAATATTTCTACAAATTTTTCGACACAATTGAACAATATTCCTTTCATTAATAAAATAATTTGTTTAAAAAGTAAAAAACTGAAGGAATCTCTCTACACTGTTTGAAAAGTCCGCCTGTATATTACCATACATGTATAGGAAGTCATTAACACTGCACGGTATTGGAAAATTACAAAGCTGTTGACTAATTTTCTTTCTCGCA
>JAPYZN010002464.1:0-12728 GCA_030522865.1 Psyttalia lounsburyi
CACCAAAAAACACTTTTCCACAATCCCATTGGAATATATTTTATTGAGTATTGTCAAATAACATATTTCGATGCGATTGTAAAGTGTTTTTCATCACGCTGTGTCCGAAAAGTAACTTTTCAATCTCCGCTTCGCGTCGAGTGACTCAAAAGTACTTTTCCGTCCCGGCGGGAGCAAAGTGACCCTGCCCCGGGGTCACTTTGCGGGTGGAAAATCTAACTTTACTACTACGCCGGATCGGAAAATCGGGTTCTAACCACGGAAAGTAAATAATATATTTTTCACCTAGGGAGGAAAAGTAGACAAGTCGTCCTCACGTGCACAATTACGACCCGAGCCGAAGGCGAGGGTTGTAAGCCTGTGGGGCATGCTTGACTGATTCTCTTCCCGAGGGTTGAATGCGACTTTTCTGCCAAAACGTACGAAAGGGACCGTTTCTAACCGAGCGAAGCGAAGTTCGAATGCTCATTTTCGGTCCATGTAGGCAGAAAGAAATTTTCCGCCCCGGCGGGAGAGGGAGATCTGATTTCACTTCTACATCGGATTGGAAAATCGGGTTCTAATTACGGAAAGTAAAATAGAATACCTTTGACCACGGGCAGAATTATCAGCCGAGCCGAAGGCGAGTGATATAATCCTCCCACTAGCCAAAAACCATTTTTTTTCACTTGTTACGAAATAGTACATTATGTCATCAGGCGATGAAAGTATTATCTGACGAATGTGGCTTTATAATCCGAGCCGAAGGCGAGGATTATAATCACAGGTAAGAATCGCAGTTTTTCGGGCGCCAGGGACGAAATATACTATTTCATCGCAATGTGTCGAAAAAGTACTTTTCAGACACAGTGTGATGAAAAATGTTATTCATAACTCGTGAAAAACGTCTCGCCTACCACTCATGATATAAACCTCCCACTCCCACAAAAGGAACGTTTGAGAGGCGCGGAGTGCGCCTAACAATTTAGTTTTTTCCATAGTCCTATAATTATTCCCTACATATGAGACGAGAATTTTAATGAGTATGAAGTTAGTGGTCTAAAACGAAATCGAGCGCTGCCAATCAAACGAGCCGACTCCTGACGAAATATAATTAATGTATTCGTTGATTCTGCTACGACTAGGGGGAGATTCAGGCAGAGTTGTCATATGGAATATGGAACCAATCAAAAACGAAGGAGCAGAACTCGATCAGAATGTACCAATGATGCTATGCCAACTCGACAATCATCTGGGTAATTATCACAATTATTCGCTTGAGATGCATTGAGTTTCTGTTCAATTTCCTACATTCAATTGTACCACAATTTGAGCTCTGAATAAAAATAATCAAGTCCTCATAAAAATAATGTCGTTCTAATTTTCTGAGAAAAATCATGAAAAAATATTTTCTTTTACCATTTACCTTAGCCATTTGAGGGTAAAAACAATAAAAATCCTAAAACAGCCCATTTTTTCAATTTGAAAATGTTATTTGAAACTAATTTTTAAAATATAGAAAAATTAGATAACAAAAACTGCTTTTCATCAAGTATTTTTTTCATCCATTACTATTTTCGTATTGATAATCCCGTATTCCCCGAAATTACTGTCAATTAATCTTTTCTGGATGTTCTCCAGCATGCGTGAACTGCGTGCGATGGAGTGCAAACGGTCTCCTGGCGTCAGGGGGTGACGACAAGGTCATAATGATCTGGAGACTGGCAGGCAGTGGTGGTGGAAGTACGATCTTCGGTGGTAAGGCAGGTGTGGAGAACTGGCGGTGTATAGCGACCCTGAGGTGTCACGAGGGGGACGTACTGGACCTCGCCTGGGCTCCTCACAGCCCCTGGCTGGCGTCTGCATCGGTGGACAACAGCGTCATCGTCTGGGACGCCTCAAAGTTCCCCGCAATCGTCGCTATATTGAAGGGGCACACTGGTCTCGTCAAAGGGGTCACCTGGGACCCAGTGGGAAAGTATCTGGCCTCGCAATCCGATGATAAAACCCTCAGGGTCTGGAGGACCACCGATTGGGGGGAGGCAACACTCATTTCTGAACCTTTCGAGGACTGCGGGGGAACTACACATGTTCTGAGACTATCGTGGAGCCCTGATGGACAATATCTCGTCTCCGCTCATGCTATGAATGGGGGAGGACCCACTGCACAAATTATTGAGAGAGATGGCTGGACACAGGACAAGGATTTTGTCGGGCACAGAAAAGCTGTCACGTGTGTGGTATGTTGAATTATTCACAATTTTTTAAAGTACCTCACAAGTTCCACGCGATTTAATGTTCATAAAAAGTACAAAAAATTGCCGGAAAAGTTCATTAGATTTTTTTCATCGCAAAAAACAAATTTGTCCTTTTGGGTGTTTACGGTTTGTTTCCTACCATTTTTTGATTGATTTAACGGTCGGATTAGTTTTTGAAAAAAAAAAAACAATTCATGAAAATAAAGAAAACTGACATTTTCTGCCTACATGGATCGAAAGTGAGCATTCTAACCGAGCTTCGCTCGGTTAAAAACGCTCGCTTTCGTCCATTTAGGCAGAAAAATCGTATTCAACCCTCGAGAGCAAAATCAGACAAGCATTCCATACATGCTAACAACCTTCGCGTTCGGCTCGGGTCGTAATTTCGCACGTGAGGACGACTTGTCTACTTTTCCTCCCTAGGAGAGAAATATACTATTTCAGATGACCTGAAAAATGTTGATTTGTACTTTTAAATCTTCGCCCGTGAAATAGTATATTTCGCAACAAGTGAAAAAAAATGGAGAGTGACGGAAAGTTACTTTTCCGACACAGCGTGATGAAAAATTATGTTCTAACTCGTGAAAAAAGTGGTTTTTGACTCGTGGCATTATATCCGTCGCCTTCGGCTCATGATATAAACCTTCCACTCGCCAAAAACCATTTTTTTTCACTGGTTACGCAAAATAAAATTTTTTGAATGGAAAATCGGATCAATCCGATTGACCACTTCAACAGTGAATTTTTGAAAATTTGGGTTTAGCCCCCGTCTTATGAAAATCCCGTCTTATAAAAAATTGAAATTCCATATTCGTTGAGTTATTATCAGTTTTGAGAGGATAGGGTAATTTTTTTGGGATCTTCCACAGGAATTAATCAGCTGAATAAATAAATTATGAATTAACGATTATACATTGACCGTGGAATTTCCAGAGATTCAATGGGAATATACTGAAGAAGAAGCAGCCAGGTTCTTCCAAGCCCCAGCAGTATTGTTGCGTAGCAATTGGATCCCGAGATCGATCTCTGTCTGTCTGGTTGACGTCTCTGAAGAGGCCACTGGTCGTCATTCACGAGTTGTTCACTCATTCCGTGCTCGATCTCAGCTGGTCATCCTGTGGTTTTCGATTGGCTGCTTGCTCCTGGGATGGAACTGTCGCCTTTGTGGAGTTCACACAGCAGGAGTTGGGTCAACCCCTCGACCCAGCCGAGCAAGTCAGTGCAATTCAAAGTGACATCTCAATTTGATAACCGAGCCAAGACAATTTTTCTCTCTTCCCTCCTTAAATAAATCCTCGGCAGGCGATCGGCATGAAAAAAAAATTATATAACCAATGAAACTGCCTCTGCTACAGACGCGTTATTTATTCTCTAAACGGATTAAACAAATTTTTTATATCAACGATAGTTCTAGCTAAGAAAAATTATCTTCTCCCCCGTTTGTCGAGAAGAAGAAAAGAAAATTTCATCAAAACGTTTTGAAATTTTCGCTGATGACATTTTGATGATTTTTTTCCTACTGACATAAGATGAATTGCAAATTCTTGACTAACGTACTTGTTATAAACAAATTTTATATGTTAATCTGCAGTAAAGGCGGCTGTCGAGGTTATTTTAGAACCACTGGCAATTTTTTTTACAGTGCTTACTTCACGAACGTTTGTATGGGAAACCTCTGTCATCACAAGGTGGCTGTACAGTGATGGAGGCGCCAGTGCTCCTGAACATGAAGTCACCAACATCGAACATGTCACCACAGCCTGTGGCAAATGCCGAGACAGTTCAACCAGTGGTAAATGGAGTTACCACACCAACTTCTACTGCCCCAACAACTCCCGTGAAAGGCCCCATAAATAAGCAGATAGAGACGAGAACTTCGGATGGCAGGAGGAGGATCACTCCGATGTTCATACCACCACCAGCTGATTCCATGTACGAACAATTTTTCTTCAATGACTCACTCGATTTTATTGAGAATCGGTAGTAAAAGGACGAAAATAACTTGGGAAATTCGTTTTCTGCTGTTGAAAAATCCCAGAATTTCATTAAATTTCGAGTGACATCTGAAATTTGATGATTTTTCCTCCTTGAATCCCAATCTGCAGTCACTTTCTGACAATTTGCTAGACAATTTTCCCGGAAATTCATTTATTTTCCGACGCTGACACCGAAACAATTCTCCACCACCAGAAATTAATTCCTCTTAACAAAATTTATCAATAACTAAACTTCATAATTTCCAGGGACACGTCAATTCAGAATGAAACTCCAGCGTTCAAGGGCACCCCCACCTTCTCCAGTAAATCTCAAACGAAATCCTCAATAATAATTGAGAAACGAGATGACGTTGTAGCGCCAAACGTCACGATAACAGCCTCAACAGCCTCCTCGACGCCGGGGCCCTCCCTGACTCTAAAGAAACGAGACCAATCAACCCCACGACCCCACCACCACCACCATCATCATCACCACTCGTCCCAGAGTAAGAAGCCCAAGTTGCTGGAGAAAGTTGGTGGATACGTTCTGCCAGCACTGAAACCAGTGGGCTCGTTATCTCAGCAGGCAGCTCATTACGCAGTGACTGTAACGAATAGCCAGGGCCTGGCTCATCTCCAGGTATTTCGTGGGACTGATTCGGAACCCACGTGGGATCTGTATCTAGGGTATTTACTTTGTTTATTATTTGGAGATTTGAGTGGTCGTCATGTGACGTGTCACTCACGAATTTTGCTCGCACCACTTGATAAAGTTAGATAAATAAATAAATTATTGTCACAGATACAGCGCAGTTGCCTTGACAGCATCAGCAGCCGTGATTGCGATAGGTCTTGAGGATGGCAGTGTACATACTTTTGATCCCGTCAAGGGCTGCAGGCCAGCCCCACCTCTAGCTCCACCAGCTCCACTCGCCAGGGTTCACGCTGTGGGCACCACTGTCATGGTGATTTCCTCCTGTGGAGCTGTCAGAGTCTGGGAGATCGGTAGTGCCTGCAAATTAATTGTCTCTACCTCTGCAAGCCATCTCTGTGCCTCGGGGGCTTCTCTCCTCTCTTGCAGTATTTACAATGGAATGCCTTACCTCGGCTTCACCAACGCCCGTGCGTATATTTATAATAAGGAAATGGGAACTTGGCTGCTAGTTGGTGATAGTCAGGATCCAGTGTGGAGATGGTCAGCTCAAAGTGCGTCGACAGTCTCAGGGGGCAGGGCTCCTCGGGGACCTCTTTCCTCCCTTCAGGAGGGACTGAATCGAGCGGCCAGTGGTACTATGCCCACTCCACGTCCTCCACACAATGGTCCCAGTGTTGTTTCCTATCTTGAGCAACAAGTACTCGCTGCTAAGGCTCTTGGCAGTCTTCAGGAGTACATTCACTGGTTCATGGCGTTAATCTCGTTTCTACTGACTCAAGGTAAATTCCTCGGCTTTGGGCCGGGAGTAATAATTTAGCACCTCGCCGTCACTCATTACACGTGGAATACTGATCAAATCGTGAGCGGACTTCATTTCCGACTTGCAAAAATCATGCGCGGAGGTCGGAAATTAGGTTTGCTTATGATTTAATCATTATTTTTCTTGGAAGTAGTCACGGGGATTCCGAGGTTACCAACTATGACACCCGGGCCTTTGAGCAATTCAACAGTTGCACAAAAAATTGCAACAAGTTGTGCTATTGTTGTTATATGAATTTTTTCTTCAGCTATTTGTGGACTAGATATATTGAGAAGGAATTCCCACCTATCCAAAATCCTTTCCACCCATTAATCCCACTGTCCTACCTTAAAAATGTGGAACGCATTTCCCGTACCTAATTCCAAACTGTTGATTGCTTTGTCCTCGTTTTTGGGGGGATTTAAGGCCCGAGTGCACCCCCAGTTTTTTTAAAAAGTGCAATATTGTTTGGTTTGAACTTTTTACATAACTAAGTAGTCGTCTACTGAAATATTATTGATTTTCTGATGCAGATGGACTCGAAAGACGACTGAGAATAATTCTAGATGACTTGATGGGCCCCAGTCACAGTTCAGCATCGAAGAGCATTTGGGACCCAATGATCCTCGGTATGAGAAAACACAAACTTCTGGGTGACGCTTTGAAAGTCATTGGCGGCCACCTCAGATGGCAGAGATTGTACCTAGAATATTCTGAACAATTAGCAACGCTCAAGGCCGACAATTAGGCTTACACGATTTTTCTATTCACTGGAAATAAAACAGATAACAAAAAAGAATTCAACTATTTTTTACTACAATTGTATCATACTTTTTCTACAGAAAAAAAAGAACATCGAAGAGACTGTACAAATTTTTTTTTTCATTCTGTGTGATAATTAAATTATTGTGTATTGTTCAGCTGTAAAATATGTAAGTCTTATTTTTTCTCTCGAGGAAATGAAAAAAATTAAGTGAAGATTAATAAAGATGGAATAAAATTGCGTAATGACATCTTGAAATTTATTTTTCCCATTCTCGAGGAGTGGTTTTAAAGTTTATTTTATTTTAGGGACTTCTGTAGATAATTGGTGATAAATAAATTGACAATTTTCGATTTACAGCTTCAATTATTATATTATTTTTTTGAATTTTTACTTTAACTGCAAACGCAACCTTAACATTCGTAAAATAGTTTCAGTTATCGCGAATCTGGTCATCTTACGAAGGTTGGGTTGGGAGAAAAAAAATTGTCAAACGATTGAATATTCTCAAATGGTATATTTTCAGTACAATCATTACAATTGGCCTCACCTGCCCTCATACAAGTGTTTTTTCAAACTATTTTTGCATCGCCGAGGATCCAAAATGTATTTTCCACTCAAATTCATTAATTTCCGTGTTTTTTCCCCCTTGTGAACTATTTTAAGTTAATTTTCATCGTTTAAATATGTTCACAACTTGCTACGTTCAAATGCTTAGATTCAATCGCAATGCACATGTACAAAGTATATCTGTAATTTTTAATTACGAATTACTCATTATTAGTCGTATTTTCCTCCTCGACTGTATTTGATAACGATTTTTTTTTACAATTCTCATCAATTGATCTGTAAATCTTACAAAGTATTCTTGAATGACTAGGTCTAAACCTGATCGTGACATTAGAATGAAAGAAATTGAATCTAGAATTCGGCTTAGGCAATTCTACGAGTGTTTTTGGTCGGAACAACAAAAGTGAAGTAAAAAAGTTATAGAGTCAGAATTATCAGTGCGTGCACTGACTTTGTAGATTAAGACTAAGGAGCCCCTGCTCTACCGCATTTCGGGAGAAAATGTGAGAGGGATTTAATTGATGGAGTCTTCTTCGTCAATTGGGCAATCTATTTTCATCGTTTCGCAGGACTTCCGGTTTGTCTAAAATTTCCATTTGTAAAAAAAAAATAATTCACTTCACCGAGTCATTCGATCAATTCTAATACCACCGACTGCCTAAAAATATAAATAAATATAAATAGTACCTCATGAGAGGGGAACAATCGAGAGGGAATTATTGTCAAACGCACCCAATGATAACCAATTATTTATCCTACTCTACTCGATTAAATTTCAGTTGTAAAAGAAAAACTTCAGATATAATAATAATTGCTCATTAAATACAATTTTCCAAGAGATATCGAAAATAATAATAATAGACCTCGACCAGAACCAAAAAAAAAATTATCAAGATGAAAGAAAACGTGAGCAGCTGTATTTAATGTAAAATAAAATAAAAAATAATTCATAACAAGAAAAAATATAACCATATGGTCTGTTATTGTTCATGAGTCAATTTTGTCATAGATATACTATAATTATAGCATATACTCTCGATATTCACTCTAAAATATGATTTAAATACACAAGACTTCAGTTTTCAATTTTTCTTAATGAAAGAAATTTTTTTTGCTGCAACAAAAAATTTTTGTTGAATTATAAAAATATAAAGAATCTTTTGTCTTGAGGTTTTATTCATTATTTTGGGTATGGAATGTTTATTTTCACGTACTATTTACGTGACTGTTGTTTTATTTACACCTACGAGGATTTTTTTGGGATTTTTTGATAAATACAAGGGCCTGGAGAATTTGTAGACGAGTGGAGAAACTTATCATCCAGTTCGCGTGGGCTTCGGAACGTTCTCGGTAAACTGACCGACGATGTTGCCCCGCGGATGATAACACGCCACGATAACGCATGTCCCGTCCTTCTTGGCCATCGCTATTCCCATTTCGGTGGTAGATTTCCAGACGATTTGGGTGAAATGACCTGGAATAAGTAGAAACATTTATTGGATTTTTTGTTAAATAGATTTATTATCGGGAAGTGGGGGGATTTCTCGCCGGTTGCGATGGGGTCTTTTACTCCCGCGACGTTGGTACACGAGCCGCAGGTGCAGACTAGCCAACCGCACGAGTAAAAGTCCCATCGAAACACCCCAGGAACAATATTTTTTGCGGTGATTTTCAAGTTTTCGAGTTGGGAAGCATGCAATACCAACGCCCAGGCCAGAAATCGTGAGAAGCAGGACAAAAAAGAGACTTTCCGTTCATAAGGAAAATTCTTAACATTTTCTTTCAATTGATCGTCATCTGACAATCTTTTATGAACGATTTTCTCAGATTTAGAATTTAAAAAAAAGCTTTAAACCTATCGTTTTTATTACATTAATTTATTTCCATTTTCGTTCTCTACGAAAAATGTCGCATAACATTTTGTGAATATATGCGAAATTAAATATACAAAAATCACGAACTCTTGTTTTTATCGATTTGCAGTTCGATTAATATGCGAATGAAAAATTGTACTCACAGGTATTTAATACTTTTGGTTCGATGCCATACTTGTGGTCCTTTCGTTCCGCGTACCACTTGGATACGACCTCACGTGCAGGAACAATGAGATTTGGATCAGAGCACTGCACCGAGTAGATGTTCTCGCCGAATGGAGAGCTCGATTGAGGAACTAGTTTGTTTGTATTCAATAAAGTATTCGCCCAAGCCTAGAAAATATGATAAATCATTCTACAATGAATCTTCCGTACAGCAAAGACTGGTCTGTGTATAGCTGGAATTTCAATGCAAAAAAATCCAACTCAAAAAGTATTTTTTTATTCAATCAATCAAAAAATAATTTCGCCGATGCAATTTTTTAAATCGCCGATTTTTTATCTCATTCCGAATTTTGATTTTATTAATCAAGAAATAATTGTTTTGATAAAATCCGTCAAATCTTACAATTTTTATTGTAATTAATTGATTTTATTGTAATAAAAAAGACCATAAAAAATCTGAGGCACTAAAATCGGAAAGTGCAATAAAAAATCCCAGGATAAGATTAAAAAAATAGTTTTGACCGTTAGATAACACGAAAAATGAGAAATAATAAAAAAAAAGAAGTAATTAAACGTTCCCTGTCCATTGAAATAGATAAGCGAAATGTCTTCACAAGTGAATAAATTTAGATTAAACTGACGAATGACTGGCTAAAATTCCACTATCCAACTAATCATCGATTTTTACTTCATCAATCGAGATCGATAAATACCCTCGCAGCAGAAGTCAATTCCCCGCTGAGTCTGAGATCAGGCACCCTGTGTTTTCTCCTGTACTCGTTATGAACGAGCAATGCCTCCTGCTGCCACGATGCCTCATCGACAGCCAGCTGAGCACCTCTAGGAGCCGAACTATTACTTTTCCTCGGCAGACCTCCACCAGGTGGTAACACATTCTCCATAAAACTACCGAGAAAGTTGCCAGCTGGATTGTAATTGCATACGACGTAAACTTCACCGTTACGATTACGCGACATTCCTACACCGAGCTCGGTACTGTCTCTCCATACGACCTGCGTAAAATGACCAGTCTTCAGGGTTGTCGGCTCCTTGTTATACTGATGTTGTGCCTCCTCTGCGTACCTGTTGCCGAATTTAAATTACAGAACTTTAATTTTGCCTTTTGGAAGCTTTGAAATAAATTTCCCCGATTTTTTCATGTTTTTTTGGAGATGAAAGAGACTGAAGGACGTGTCGTCCAACGGTACCATATGATATTTGCAAGGAACGCCCACAATAAACGAAGAAATAAATTATTTTGAAATTTTTATTGAGATTTAGGAATGCAAAAATTGAATTAGAACTCAATTCGCAAATTGAGACTTTCAAACGGGTTCAAAATTGAGTAATTAGGTATGAAGCCCGAGCTAAGTTTTCCGAATGTCAAAAAAGTGAAGATGAAATGTTTTAAAAGAATGTTTGAAATTATTTTGGGATTTCGAAGATTTGATTTGTTAGAGTTCAATTACGCAATCGTTTAGTGGATTCATTTATAACATGAGTCGAGTGAAATATAGGGGACAGGAGAATATAAACAAAAGTTTTAAATCGTAAACCAAAAAATTGCAATTTGACTCAGTGAAAATTCATACAATTCGGGTAATTTCTCGCCAATCTACCGTAGAAATTCGTGAAAAAAAAATGAAGAGGTTGTCGTATTCTACAAACCTATTAGTTTTTTAAAGAATATATTTAAAAAAATTTTTTTCCTAATTATTTTATTCTATTTTGGTGCTTAAAAATTTCTATCATAAATTCTCAAAACAGCGTTTCACATCGCGAAAGTCCGGCTAAAATAAATTACTCGTTTAATTGTATATTCGTTTACTTAATTTCTCAAATTGAGATTCCAAAGTCTAATATTGCGCCCTTCGAAAGTCTAAAGTCTCAATCTGAGACATTCGAAAGTCGTTGACTGTCATTTTTAACAATTTCAATTTGAAGTATTAGAAAGTCTCAACTTGAATTTGGACTCGACCAGAATTTCACCCGAGCCTCCCTTTGATTCGTTGGAGTTCAATTGCGCAATCGTTTAGTGACGTTCTAATAATTTTCATAATTTTCATTGGCGCACGAGAGAATAGAAAATTAAAAGGAAAATATGATACGTGGTTACGCCGGTCTAATTATATCTGGGTTAATTTAATCACGGCTCTAATGTCTTTTCATTTTCGTAATTTCCAGCGGTTCGTTACCGGTCAGAAAACTGTGTAATACGATTACTCATTAATTCAAAATGATGATTAAGCAGTACCATTCATTAACAGGTTCATCGCCATTAACGATTGTCTTTGGGTTCGAGCTCCACATGCAGTACAAATTCTCTCCATATTCAATGTTGGCTCTGTGCTCCAGTCTTCCTCTCGTTGCCAGAATATTCGCCCAGTCCTGACTGGTTTTACATAACTAGAAAAACGGGCAATTCAATTTTCAATACCAATTTTAATCATTTCTAATTACTCCAATTTCTTGTGTTCTCCAAATATTTTAGGTGGAGCAAATAAAACCACTTTTTAAATGAGGATTCAGATTTCAAATTGAGACTTACAAAAGTCGCCAACTATAACTTTTGAAAATGTTAAACTGACATCTGAAAATCTTGACTGACGTTCAAAAATCCAGAGCCAAATTTTCCGAACTCAATTTACAATTTTTAAAAGTGACAATTTGAGATCATGAAAACTGTCAAGTCTCAAATTGAATTTTACTTTTTTTTTTTGTTCGGTGTAAAATAAAAGAAAAGAAGTTTTCATTTGATCGCATTTGACATCAGAAATGAAAAACCGTCAGGTCAGAAAAATACGACCGTTACGTGACGATCGATGACGATCAGGCTGCCTCGTCAATAAAACGGTAAGATAACATTTGTTCACTGCCAAATTGTCTATCTAAATAAATGCGACGTGGTTTTTTTTTCTGTCACAAAATTTTGTCATGTATTTTAGTCATAATAATTTGTCACCTCAAAATCGTCGTAACGGATTACACTTGAAATAATTATCAAGTCGTCAGCAGACCTAATTTACGGCCTGCAGAAATCAAGCATCCAAGTCGGAAATTATCTTTTCTTGTAATTTAATAATGATTCTATTGGTAATTAATCACACCGATTTTCAGGTAACAGACTATTACACCCGGGCCTTAAATAGAACGAGTAATTTATTCATAAAATTTTATTACGAACAAGTAACTTTCTTTTCTTAGCGCCCGGTGGAAAGAGGCTACTTTCTGCCCGCTCCGCGGGCAGAAAAATTCGCCTCTCCCCACCCAACGGAAAAGAAAAATCGTATTCTACCCTCGGGCGGTAAAATAAAGGGCCCTTGTGCACGTGATAACCACCCTCGCCTTCGGCTCGGGTGGTTATTTTGCACGTGGGCAGGACTCCTTTATTTTACCGCCCTTGTGGTGAAATATACTATTTCCGTACTGCTCTTCACTTCTCCTCGCCCGGGAATTGGTACGGGCCCTGCCCCGAACTCGAAAAAGTAAAAATGACTACGGCCAACTATCGTTCCTGGTCTGTCATTCTGGGGTTTTTTGACTCGCGTGGTTGGCCGCCTCGCCTACGCCCCGGGGTCTGTTCCGCCAGAGAACTGGTGCAGTCCAGTAATAGTGAATTCTAGTGGGTTTTGAATCTGGTAACTGGGGAATTTTACTGGAAAATCGTTTCACGTGTCTAGTGACAGTAG
>JAPYZN010002465.1:0-20759 GCA_030522865.1 Psyttalia lounsburyi
GCTTCTGCAGTGCTCAGTAAGATGCTAGCTGAGATGCAGACGGCTATAGCCCTCATCCAAGAAACATGGTAGGTGGGTGGGGCAATAAAAGGCTTAGAGGGCTGCGGAAAACTTTTTTACGCCAACCTCCAAGGAGGCAGAATAAGGGCTTGCATCCTCGTTAAAAACATGGAAGCTACCTACCTACCTACCACAACTGAGTTCGGGGGACCTGGCCGTGGTAAGGCTCAGGCTCCGGATGGGCGGAGGGGAAGTTTTGGAGGTGAATGAGATCGGCCTATCTGCCTTTCGATTCGACGGACCCACCACCAACACCAGAATTAGAAACACCCATATCCAGGATGAGGAGTGACGGCCTAGACTACTGCTAGAAGCGTACGGCTTCTGCTTGGTTGCGATGCTAACTCTCATCACGTAGGTTGGAGGAGCACGAACACCAATGCAAGGGGAGAGGCTCTACACAACTTCATCATGGAGAATGACTTATCACTTTTTAATAGAGGAAACGAACCAACCTTCATGGACTGTAGAAGACAGGAGGTGTTGGACATAACAATCAGCACTAACGTTGTGGCGGACTATATGCGAAACTGGAAGGTTTCGAAGGAACCTTCGGGGTCAGACCATTGTCAGCTACGGTTCACGGTAAAGGGCAGAACAGAACAAATCCCAAGAAGAAATCCGAGGAATACAAAGGAAAGGGTACAGAGAGGCACTGGAACGAAGGATCCAGGATGTACCTAAGAACTTTGAAAACAAGGGTCGCCTGGAACACGCTGCCATCTGTATGGGAGAGGCGATCAGGAAATCCTGTGAGAACAACTGTGACATGAGGACTTATGAGGGAACCAGGAAGGTGGGCTGGTGGAATAACAGCCTAGCCGACTTGAGGAACCAAGTGAGGAGAGCATGGAATAGAGTAAAAAACTGCCGTATGCTGTCACAGAAGAGACAGGCGATGGAAGAGCGAAAGCGCTTACAGCAAGAATACAACAAAGCCTTGGCGAAAGCCGGGAGCGAAGGTTGGAAGAAGTTTAGCAGCGGAGTGGAGAGTCAGTCCGAGGCCACCAGGCTTATTAAGGTACTGGGGGGACAGGTGAGTACAAATCTGAGCGGTTTAATCAGATCGGATGGCAGCTACACCTGGACCTCGGAGGAAACTCTAGAACTCCTGCTAGATGCACATTTTCCAGGCTTTGTTAAGCCAGACACAAGAGGACAACAGCCAAATGTGACCAGCACTGGGTACAAACCAAGGGACTGGGCACTGGCAGCAAAAATTATTCACCCGCAGAGGGTCGAGTGGGCTATCACCTCATTTAAACCCCTGAAAGCACCAGGACCGGATGGCATATATCCCATTTATTTACTAAAGGGGATTGATTTCATCCTAGGGACGGTTACAAAAGTACTTAGGGCAAGTATTACTTTAAGAACAGTGCCAGAGGTATGGGGGAATCCAGTATTATTTTCCTACCCAAACCAGGAAAAACGGGTATATAACACCGAGAGAATTCAGGCCCATCAGCCTAACCTCCTTTGTACTGAAGACACTAGAGAGAGACTAATGAACAGATTCATAAAGGAGGTGCACCTGATCGACAATCCTCTTTCAACCTCACAATATGCCTACAGGGAGGGCAGGTCTACCGACACTGCTCTACACCACCTTGTGGCAGAGATACAGGAAGAAATAGAGGGAGGGGGCTATGCATTAGGACTATTCCTTGATATCGAGGGAGCGTTTGATTGCACCAGATTTGAGGTGATCAGGAGAGCCATGTCAGTGAGAAGCTTTCCGGAGCCTATCACTGACTGGGTACAGAGCTCATTATCGGGCAGGGAGTTAATCGGCGCTCGCGGAGGAATAAAAATAGAGGGACGTCCAGCGGGAGGCTGTCCACATGGGGGCGTCTAATCTCCCCTCATATGGTGCCTGGTAGTGGACGACCTATTAGAGAAACTGAAGGGAGAGGGCTTCCTGGTGTTCAGTTATGCGGATGACGTAGCAATCATCGCCGGGGGCAAATTCCTAGACGTTTTAGAAACAGGCTAAACTATGCCTTGAAGATACTGGAAGAGTGAAGCAGCAGGACGGGACTTTCGGTTAATCCGTAAAAAACGTCCGCTGTGATTCACCAGGAAGTATAAAGTCGCAACCTCGAAGTCACTAACTCTGAGGGGGGCGACAATCGACTATGCAACCTCAGTCAGGTACCTCGGACACCAAACTTAACTGGAAACTGCATATAACCACTCAAATTGGAAAAATATATGCCTCGCTGTGGGCATGTAAAAGAGCCCAGCGGTCTTATGACAGTCAGATTTTGACTGCACTTGATCCTTACAATTGGGCTCAAGTCAGTTTACCAAATATCTCCACAATTTTCATCTCGCAAGAGGATATCCTTGAAATGGAAGAATCATTGAGAACCAGATTCTCTGCCATCAAAACTATTCCAGGAACGCGTAGTTATCAGTGATTTCAGATTCTAGAGAGTATGATATAAGTAAAATAACCGAAAATTTATCGACTCTTCAATCACTTCAGTCAGATGTGATCATTATTCATCAAAACTGGTGGAATGGGAGGATTCGTAGGAAGGCTTTAACTTTTCATGAATTCAGTGCCGTCTTAATGAAACCTCATAGTCCTGCTGTATCCTACCAGCTTCCTAGCGTCATATGAATTGATTTTATGTAAAGCTACAGGTTTGAAGAAAGTTAAAAACAGATATTTATTCTCTACCCAAATGTGCAGAAAATAACATAATTCGTAAATATTTAATTCATTTGATGGATGAAAGTTTTGAATAAATTATTTCATTTTTTGCTGAACGTATTATAATTTTATGAAAAACGCTCTTCAAAAATATTGAATAAGTACCATACAACTCCAAAATAGCTGAGAATAAAAATTGAGAAATTTCATTCTTGAATAAAAAAAAGGCTACGGAAAAGAACTCATTGAAATTTTCGACAAATGTAGGTCTTTATGGCACAAATATTGTGTTTAATTTTCAGATTAAAAAAAAAGTTTCGGAGTAATTTACATTTTTTGACAAAAAGTCTTTTGACTATTATGATCCGAAAAATAGATGAAATGAACTTTCTTGGCTCATTTTGAAAATTTTTCAATGTGCTATGCGCTCCTAAAATGAAATTTTGATACATGCAAACTCGGTACAGTTATACCGAAAAATAGCATCATTTTTTAAGCTTAAAAAACTCAAAATGTTCAAAAAATCATAACTTCCACAAAAAAAATTTTTTTTTTGGCTCAAATTTCAACTGGAGTCTTATCTAATCATGTAGAATCCAGAAAAAATCAGGAGGAAAATCCGGTACATCGATGTTTTTCGACTTCTGATTTGACGTAGAATTACTCAGCTACTAATTGATTTACACAGTGCGTCTCATTGGTTTCTTGATATTTTTCTGTAAAGAACACAAACTTTGTAGATTATGAGGTTATAGTCTATATACGGAATCCGCGGATACACTTAGATAACAACAGCCGAAAAAGTTGAACAGACTGATACATCTTCTTATGAATCATTCCAAGTGAGGTACATAAGATGTGCCATAAAATCCAGTGCATGTCTGGGGGACGTACGATTCTCTCATAAATCGGCCTTGAGGAGGTTCAGCGGCGTCCAGTTGACCTCCATTACATTCTTCACATCCATTAGATTCTTTATTGACAATCTGTTGACGTCTCTCAGAGGTCCGGTGGTCTGTAACTTATACGAATATGGTCAGTCATCTTCCGTCCGTTGGACCGGAAGTTGACGTTATCGCTGACGTCCACCAGACTTACTATTGACATATTATAGACGTCTCTCAAACTCCTTTTAAACGAAAAAACTATTTAGTCCAGCAGACTTATTTTGGACGCCAGTCATAGTGATCACTACACCTACGGATTGACCGTCACTTATCTGCCACTGGACTTACTGGTTAACTTCAGGACGTCTATAATCTAGACATTGATCTGGGGCACTCAACATCTACAAGACTTCACTGTGGACTACCAAACACCTGAAAGATGTTGGACGAATCAGAGGTCAGTTGGAGTCGAAACGAAATGTTCGCTTTCTAATCAGGAGAATACCTCGTAGTTGAAATGGTTCTGATTGCGCCTTCCCGAGATCTGAAACAAAATTAGTTGTGCCATTTTACATCACCCTAATTAGCTACAACTGTAAAAAACCATAAAAAAATGCAATGATAGTTCTATTAACTCAAGACAAAGATATTTATACAGGGTGCCCCTGAAATATACGCCGATCCGAAACTGGCAGTTTCATGGGGTGATTCTTAACATAAAGACCTTTTTAGTTTTTTATCAGAAGTACCCGTCAGGAGTCATTAGGGTGATAAGGACAGCTGATGACACTACAGCATTGAACAGTTGTATGTCCGTGTGTCTATGCGCATCAATGTGATTAACACGCCTTCTCCTGAGCAGGAGACGGGATAGAGTTCTCTCTCTCGTGAGCGGGGAAGAGAAGGAACGGTTCTTTTCTGTCGCTCTTATTATGTTTTCGGAGGGGATTGTCTAAGAGAAAGCAAAGGAGCCTTTCTTCTCTTGCTTATTTAAACAATTGATAATTATTATGTTTTTATGGAATCCACAGAGCTCTGATTTTCCTTCATTTTGGACGAATTTTACTCAGACAAAATGTTTCTGCAGTTACTTCATAAACAAGTAAGTTACTAATAAGTTTTAAGTTGCTAATAAGTTACTCATTTGTTTACGAGATAATTGGAAAAATATTTTTTTTTAGCAAAATGGCCTCAAAATAAAAAACGCAGAGCTCTGTTCATTCCGTAAACAATCATTATCGCTTGCTTACATAAAGCAAGACAGAAAAGAATGATTTGTTTTGTTTTTCGCAATGCCCTTCAAAAACGTGATAAGAGTAACAGAACTCTATCTCGCTTCCTGTTCGATGGAGGAGCATTATGCACACTGGTGCGCACAGCCATTCGGACGTATAGGTGCTGAACGTTGTAACGTCATTAGCTGTCCTTCTCACCCTAATAGCTCCCCAGGAGGGATTCTCATGAAAATGTGGGAAAGGATTTTTCTGTGAACCTCCCGGTTTTTGATCGGCATGTACTTCAGGGACACCCTGTTTAGCTCCGTTTCATACCTTTTATCTATTTTACACGAGATGCAATTTTCGTTATCCATGTTGGTTCATTACTTCTTTATTATTTATGTGCATTTATGTGTGTGTGTACGTTATGGTAGCTAATAATGATTGGTGTAATTTGCTGAAGGGATGAAGAATTTTTCTTTAATTTTAAAGAGAGGCCCTCCACTCACCCCCATGGATTTGGAATGAATCCATGGTCCTCCTGTATTCTCTCAACTTGCGTATCGAATCGTTGAGTTTCATATGCGATACATATCACGAGCTTCTCCCAACAACTATGGTTGAGCAAATAATTTCTCGCTTTACTTTTTGACTCACAGTTCAATAAACTATTTACAGCTTGGCCACTAGTCTTGTACAATCTAGACTTCGCCATTCAAAGTGGGGAATGGTAGTAGTTCATTTTGCTGAAGAATATTGATCATATGGTTCCTCATATCTCTTGAATTACGGGAATATTCGATCTGAGACACCATTCTCGGATCCCCACCACACAAAGCAATTGTGGTTGCAAAAGCCGCCGCATAAACACCACAACTACAGTCATCTGGCTGACGTGTCGTAGGCTGAAAGATGACATCATCGGGCGTTAAGGAAGGATAGCGTTTCATAATATATCGCTTTTCTTCGGCTTTCAGGCATTCATATTCCATACGTCCTGCACTATCATAACCAAAAAGATATGAGCCATCGTAAAACATACAGAACCAATGTCTGAATGAATTACCTCCTATGATTTGCAGATCACGCGTTGTATTGGATGGTGTTATTAAATGACGATAAGGGAAATAATGAGAAAAATGCACATTAATATCCGAGGTGTCACGGATAATTCGCAAAAAAGCATCAATCGCAGCACTGCTCAAGAAGGTAGTGAGTGAGGCAATTTCTGGGATCACGTCAGCTACTGTTATTGCGCTGATTATTATTTTTATAGCTTCGCCCTCCCATTCTTCTGCGTCTCGATCTTCATCATCACTGATAACAATCCATTCATTGTTTTTCTCATGTGTTTGTTCATTCTGCCCTTCTTTTTCTTCTTCTGTTTCTTTTTCAACTGCGTCAAAGACAACTAGTCTCTCTTCGGATTCTGAAAGCTCAGTACTGTCTGTATCTGAATCACGATATCTTGCAGGTTTTCGTTTCCTATTTGTGCGAGGCCTTTTTCTTGCAGAACTCTCCACATCATCATCATCCTGCTTTTTCCTCTTCTCTTCGGCTGCTTTGCCTTTTCTAGCTTTTGCTTGAATAATGTACTCAGGATCTCGAATGGGCATTCCTCTCAGTTTTCTCCCATCTATTATCTCTGGTAAAACGCAGTCCTCATAGAACCGTATTAACTTCGATTGCATACAAGTCAACCAAAAATTGTCGTCTCTGAGTACACGAGTAGGTATCACACCGTGCGGCGTCCACACTGCAAATATACAGTATTCCTTTTGTGTCACGTGCAGCTGTCCTTGGACTTGGAAATAATAACGGTGCCTTTTGTTCATCTCATTAGGATTTTTTTTGTCAAAAAAATTTCTATAAGCTGGAATTTTTTTTACTGCTTCTTGAGGAGTGCAGTCTTCAGCAGCAGCCAAACATTTGACTTCAACAATTCCATCACTACCAATGAGACCATCTGGAGTTGCACCTAGGTACGGAATATCTTTGTCGATGAAAAGACCGCAAGGTCTTATCTTAACATTCAACTCAACGGACAAATCTGCAATTGCATTCATTTCGTTATCTAGACCATACCTAATTTCGGCCGTGTGAAGGGGTTTTGGATAGCAAATACTCTCTACTAAATTCGTACAAGAAGTTGAATCCCGCTTATTAATGATCGGTCCATATTTTGATGCTGTGACCATTGTTTTATGAAATTCTATCCATTCGGGAGATCTACTTTGATTCAGAGTTAGCCGTTCGATCTCATGTCTTCTCCTCTGACGGTCTCTCAATCTGTCAAAGTGAATTTTAACCAGTTCGTCATAGATTTCTTTCGGCATGTCTGGTACATTACAGTTTGAACCATAATGTTTATCAGTCCCCCCTCTATGTCGACGTCTACGACCTCTTGCCATACGAGATTCTGCTGTTCGAAGATTCTGTGCTCTTCTTGCTGCTTCCATTCGAAGGACAACTGGGGGTGCTGGGATTCCTGAATATTGACAGAGCTTACTCAAAGCATCTTGATTGTTGTACTGAGGAACTGCCAGCTGCGCCCTCAACAAATATGATTCTCGTTGAGAGTGATTGACTCGTCTTCCACCAGCCAACTTATTGAGAATAGAATTGAAAGCTTCTGCCGGGTTCGTTGTCTTACCAGCTAATAAACTGCCCACATTCCCAGCAAGATGATCAACTGCCGTATAAATTTTCGAGAGCATCCCAACCGTTTCCAGATGTGGAATCATGTTTTCCTCTGAGTGATCGCAATCCTCAAAATTTGCATCACATCGGGAATGATCACCGAAAAAATGTCCAGTCATAGTAACTATAGCTCTAAATAACTCAGTCTCTTTCTCTTGATAAGTAATATCTTTAGCCGAAATTTGTTCAATTCCTTTCTCGACATACCTTCGCATGCGAAAACCACTGTGGAATACACGCTTACGCAGCGGTCCAATTTTGCCTCTTGGTAATGATGCCAATACGGTCATTTTAGCAATTATTCTTAAAGCCTTGCAGAGGCATCTAAATAAATGATTAATGCATTCCAGTTTGTTTACACAAACTCCATACGCAAGATATGGATGTGAACATACAATGGCATTATACGTACTACTATCACCATCTCCAATATACGTTTTATATATTACGTCATGCATTTCTACACTCTTCTTGAAACCGGTAACAATAATATCAGCTTCCATGGCAGTAGAGGCCTGATCGCGGCCCCAATTCTTATAGCATGCATGTAATTTCGGCTCTATGCCAAGAGACTCAGCTCGAGCATCAACTAAACAATACTTATTTCGAACCTCCATAAAAAGTATGAGTCCTGTTAATGCACTTATTAAGATAGCTACGCCAGAAAGTGCATCATATCTTCCGTCTTTGTATGATCGCTTGCTCCACATGCCATCACCTATTACGTCTGCTAAAGCCTTGCCTTCAGGAGTCACATTATTGCCTTTTATAGCCAACTCTCTCTCTCTAGCACCTGCCGCTTTGATTTCCTCATTGCACAAATTTTGAATAACAGGAACTAAATCCTCACGATTACTTCGATAAATTCGTGCCGACATAGTACGTACACACATTGCAGCCAGCATCTCTTGTCCCCCTGAATATCCAGAGCCTGATGTTAATGTTCCACACACAAAACCTTTGTGAATCGATAATTTATCTTCTGGTTTCATAGGATCGGTCCAAATTGTGTCTTTATATTTGCATTTCATACAAATAAAGAACATTTTCGTTCGCATTCCTTGGTCAAAAACTTTATAACAGCGCAGGTCAGCAAATCGACTTTCACAATTGGTATCCCTTCCATGATCATCAAACTTAATATGAAGTTCATGGAACATAAAATTTATATCACAAATACGTCGCCCCTCCATTTTTGTTTCCATGAAACTCTCGTTGGCCTCATCGATGTCATTTGTTTCGATACCTTCTGAACTGTCAATGGACATGTCATTGAATTCGGAGTCGTTAATATCAACGTCTTCTTCATCATTACTCGTTTCATATTCAGACTCAGTTTGTAATGATAAGTTATCTTCATCAAATTCATCACTGAGTTCATCATCAAATGAATCATCTGGCAGGACGTTATTTGTATGACTTTCCTTTGTCTTTGATGCAGGGGAATGTGTACACTGAATATTTGGTAGCTCGTCATCGTTAATGGCTTGCGATGGAATGGCCTGATCGTCATCGCGTTGTTCATGTCGGTGAGTTGGTGAACGTAATAGAGTCTTACGAACGGAATGTTTTGGATCTTGTGATATTTGGTTATCGATGAGTTGCACCTTCACATGTTGGTTCGCAGGAAAAGTTTTTTGCCTTGTATACTTTCTAACACAGCTCTTAAATAGCTGACCATAGTTTTTGACTCCACAAATGGAAGAAGAAATTCCATCCTGAGATTCGCTATCCTGGACTTCAGAAATAATTGCCTCTTTTGTTACCTGTTGTTCCGTATTCACGTTTACACATGCTGTTTTTCCAATATTCGCACGCTGTGATTGTTTGTTATGAGAGATGTCTCGTGCCACGTCTGTAGTGCATTCAGTATTTACTGAAATTGTGCTACAGGTTTTCAACTTTTCCAAGTTGTGTATTTGGGGATCACCGTCGTGATATGACTCAACAACAAGATTAGATCCATCAAGTCCATGCGATACTTGATGAAAATCAGTCTTTAGATTTCTAAAAACTTCTTGCCTTTCCTGCTTGTCAATTTTAGCACAACTGCTGTCACTACAGCTGTTACTACCGATACTATCACTAAAATAAGAGAGGCATGCATTATTACAATTACTCACTGCTGTCCTAATTGTCGACTTATCCTCAGGCATATGAAGATCATTGATGTTAACTTCTTTCGCCGACTCACGGCTGCGAGTCTCATTAGCTTTTGTATTTTCCACACTATTTACGCTCCCTGCTGAGTGTCCTTGGTCCCTCGTCGATTGATTTCTGCGTCTAATGTCAATGTTTTCTGATTAATTGGCGAGGAAGAATAAGCAATAAATTATTACATATTAGTAACTCATACTCACCTTTAATTTATGTGAGCAATACACTACGAGTTGATGTTACAAAGTGATTCAAATTTTCAATGAACAGCGTTAGTTTTTTTCCTTCCAGCCAAAAAAAGTCTTAGAAATAGATTTGTAATTTCACGAAAAATTAGCTTCTATTGCATTAAAAGTTGTAGACAGTATCATTCGAAGAAAACATTAGGAACACATTTTTTGCTAAGACTCTACAGGGTGTCTCAGAAGAAAATGCCGATCCCAAACTGGCAGTAATGCATAGGGTCGTAGGACCTACGGCGTAGGTAATACTCAAATTTTTAACTCTGATAGAATTACTTTTTTATACATATCGTTGCAATTTCAGTTTTCAATTTTTTGTCTTAAATTGACGCATTATCCTACTTTTATATTCTAAATCAAAATAAAATACATCCACATCGATTCTCATCATTCGGTTGCGCTAAAAAATTGATTTTGAGCTCCCAAATATTTGTAAACTTAAAAAAAAGATATCAAGAGGTTTTTCTGATTTTTTGCTCGGAATTTCAACGTTTTAGTCATCAGAAAATGACAAAAATATTAAAACAAAATTTCCCATCATACCTCGGAAGTACGAAAATTTCCGTTTCCTTTGTTGGAATCGGTTGAATAGCGCAGATGTTACCCTAAAAAAATTATATAAATCATAGAATATAATTTTTTTGCCGAATCAATAGGCCAAAAAACATCGCGCCAAGTAGGCTGATTTGAAATTTCCATTTTTTTTGCGGCTTCATTTACTTTCTGTCAATATTTTATTTTCAATTGGTGATAAAGAATTGTCAAAATCGATGCAAACTCAATGACGCTAACTGACATGGGGCCCTGACACTGACTTCGCCCCTGGCCCCTCCGTTCAACTCTCCTACGGTCCCAAACTGCGGACAATGGTACTACCCTAATTCAGGTAATTGGGTTCGGCAGTAGCAGTTACTCAAAGAGTTGCTGTTACCCATCCCTGGGATAGAGTTCCCCTTCCAATCGTGAGCGAGAAAGAGAAGGAACAATACTTCTCTGCCGCTGTTATTATGTTTTGAAGGGCGAAAGGGCAAATTACGAAAGAGATAAGAAATGATTCTTTTCTCTCTCACTTTAAAGAAAAAATTGATAATTATTAATTGTTTAAGAGGAACTCTATCCGCCATCGGCTAACTGGAAAGGGCATCACGCACACTGATGCGCACAGTCACATGGACGTAGCTGCTGAGCGTTGTAGTGTAATTGGCTATCCTTCTCACCGAAAAGTGGTAAAGAATTTTTCTATTCGCAATCACCCGGGAACTTACCGGTTCCGGAGCGGTATGTACTTCTGAGACACCCTGTATAATAACTACGCTCAATCATTAATTTGAAATAAATTCAAATATTGGGTATATGATTTCATTCTAAGCGCCTAGAATCAATTGAACAGAACACCTAATTACATTTGAAAAATTCTCCGCAATAAAGAGCCTTTTAAAACGCCATCTATGAGCTATCAAATCACTTCAATATGATACTGATTCGATTACCACAACCTCAAAAAACATATTAAAGAAAAATGTTGTTCGAAAGATTCAAACAAAAAGACTTTTTACATAAAATGATAACTAGGGATTAAAAGTGGATATTTTACGACAATCCCAAGAGGAAAAAGTCGTGGGTTTACCCGGGGGAGCCATCAACAACCACTGAAAAACTCAACATTCATGGGAGAAAATTGTTGTGTATTTGGTGCGATTCCAAAGGTGTTATCTATTATGAGATACTCAAACAGAGAGAAATCGTCAGTGCTAAGCGCTATCAGGATCAGCTGGTTAAATTGAGTGATGTTTTTGAGGAAAAGAGACGCTTCACTAGTAGTTGTACGACGAGCAAGTGATTTTGCTGCCCAACAACGCGCAGCCACATACAACAAAAAAAACTCTGAAAGTTATCTCCACGGGGGCCTTCTTCCGGCAGAGCGTTGATGAATTCATGCAGTCAAAAGCACCATCTTTTTTCCGAGCCAGAATCTGACAATTGCCTGCGAGATGGGAGAAATGCGAGCAAAGTGGCCGCGATTATTTTCGAGATTGAACCTGTACTCCTTTTTTAATAAATAAATGTCAAAATTGTCGAAACGGCAGAGAATTAAATCATATACCTAATATTGAATTAAAAAGTTATTGCAATCACTGAAAATTGAAAAAAGCATTATTTTGTAAGCAATATTTTTATTATATTAGTTATGGCCCTGTGGTATGCTGAAACTAACCAAAAGATAGCGGTTACTTACTTGAAAACATATAACCATTTCTTGGAATGCGACTTCTTTTTCGGAATTCCCATTTTGATTTATTTTTCGTTACCTTTAGTGCATGAAGAATCTACTAAACACACTTATTTCATTCACTAGTTTTTATTTTCTCGGATAGCTCCATGAATCTGAGCGAATATGTTGTCAACGGTTTTTAGTAAACACACATGGATCCACACATATGTACGACAGTTCTCACTTATTCACAAACTATCAGCTGAAGGTAAAGAAGGAAAAATTTGAGCGAATCATTTGTCCAATTCTTCTTTGCTATTTTTCATTAGAAAATTATTATTTTCTTAATTAATAGTAATTATTCATTCCAATAATCTTTGAAGCCATTGAAATAAAATGAATTAAGTACGGAGTGACGTGAGGTTACTCCGAATAATATTAAACTATTCTATTTCATATCTTTTATGTAAAAAAATACAATGGAGTAGGCGATAAATGATGACGAATAACACTATTTTCTATTATTATCATAATTTTAGTATAATTTAAATTAACGCGCGCTTAGTGACTAGGTGGCGACAACACAACCGATCGTTCGACATTTTGTTTCCGTTGTCCGCCATTCGTTCCGAGCTGTCCTAAGATTGTAACCTTGAGTACGTACAAAAAGTAGAAATTCTCTTTGATTGAACTCAATATGGAGAACCAACATCGATGCAACGGTAAGTATCTCATTTATATTGATTTCATTCTTTTTTTTAATCCGAAATACCCACGATTTCTCTGGACATTTTCTGCAATCGATTATTCCTAAGCACTTAACCTCTCGACGTTTCTCAGCCGAATCATGTAATTTTGATGTGTTTCGAAGGATTCTGGATATTTAAAAAATAATTTGACCGAAGCGATTATAAGGGCTCTAAGTTCGATATCTATCAATAACAGCAGTTTTTTAAATGACATTGTAAAAAACCAGTAGATATTTGGAGGAATTCAGGGATTTGTTTACGAAATTGAAGGATTTTCGGCTATTTTTGAGGGAATTCAGGAAATTTATTGTAATTCCAAAAAGAAATCAAGGAGTTTATAGAATTTTTAAAAGAATCAAGGAATTTTCACAAAATTCTGGGAAATGTAAAGAATTTGTAGCAATTTTGAGAGAATTCAGGATATTGTTAGAAATTTCGAGAGAATCAAGAAGTTTTCGGCAATTTCTAAGGAATTCAATAAATTTTTAGAAATTTTGAGGGAAATCAGGATGTCTCTAGAAATTTCGAGGGAATCGAGGAGTGCTTAGAATTTTCTAGGGAATTCAAGTATTTTCAAGAAATTCTGATGGACTTCGATGGACACAAAGTGTCCATAAATCATATTTAACTGACAGTGCCTTGAAAAAAGAATATTTTTCGTGAAGATCGTAAAAATGTAAAAAAACTAAGTGCAATTTACGTAAATTACCTCAGTAAAAAAACTGTAAGTTACTGACCTAATTTACATGCCCAACTCTGGACATAAATGACAGCAAATGCCAAAAATATAAATGTACGTTATTTTATTATAGTTACTAAGTAATTTCCACGATACAAAGTAAAGAAGGCGAGACAAAAAACCCCATTTATTTTGAAGCTCAAAAAGTAATTAAAGAGAGTAGAAGGGGAAAATCGTATTAATGTCGGAAGTCAGAAGGTGATTTAATACAAAAAATCATCTATCAGCAATAAAAAAATTATAAATGAGTATCTTCATCATTTCTTTACCTTTTTACTGCTGATAGGGGGTGAGCAACCTCGAATTCAATTTTTCTTTGTTAAATTACCTTTTGGGTTCCAACATAAAGACGATTTCCCTCTTTCACTTTCTTTAATTACTTTTTGAGTTTCAGCATAAATGGGGTATGTCTCCTTTCTCCACTATACATAGTGGAAATTGCTTCCTCTACTATACATAACGAAAATTGCCTGATCAGAAATTTTCTTCGAGAGGAATATCTTTTTAGCAATTTTTTAAATTAGCGTTATCGTTAAAAAAATGACATCCTCTTGCCTCTACAGATGAGATTTTGCCATCCAGACCCCAAACTCGAAGGAGCTCAAAGGTGGCAACAATTGCTAGCAAGATATTAAGTGCTTCAGAGGCAGGAGGATCTAATGTTGTTCAAATTGTCAAGAAAGACCATGTACCAAAGTGGCAAGATCTGCCATCAAACATTCCACGTAGTAAATATAGAAGAAGTGCTCCTGATGAAATATTGACTGTTGAGGGCCCAAGAAGGAAATCTAAAGGACTTACTCCAGGGCGCATGGCTTACTTCAAAACTCATGATTTGGAGAAGAAAGGTCTGCCAGAACAAACGAATGATGTACTTAACACTCATGACCTAATCACTCTCGATGGGACACTCTCAAAAGACACTCAATCAACAGTGGACAATTCTGGTAATAGTAATGCTTCATCTAGCTTCCAAACAGTCGCAGAAGTTCATCGTGACGCCACAGAGCAACATCCGACGCCGATTGCGCATCTCAGTGGTCATCAAACAACCACAACAAAGCCATCAGGAATAATCATAGAAAACTTGGGTGAAGATCTCGAAGATTGTCCATTGAGTTCTACAGTGTCTAAAGGACGCAAAAAAAAACAGGATAATTCTCCTTTACCACCAACTAACCCTGAAAGAGCATTGCATATGACTACAGAGAAAGTGGCAACAAAATTCCAGAATGTATCATCAGTCATCACTGAAAATAATCGTATGAACCACACTCAATCACCTACAAATGCTACATTCAGTTGCAGTTCTTCCCAGCTCCAAAATTTGTCGAAAGTTGAAGGGACGACTTCATCTCAGTGCATGTCCAAACGGTCATATAAACGGCTCCGAGAATGTGAGATGACAACGCGTAAAATTATGAAATCCTTGGATTTTTTAAGTACGGTACGTATTATTATTTCATTCGACACTATTGCTTTTCATTTATATATTATAGTGACGTAATTTTTCATACCATTGCCTTCACTTTGAGCGGAAAATTTCATTAAATTCAGCGCATTTTATTATACCCAGGATAGAAAATTCCCTAAGCGTACACCATATCCACAGTAGTTCGTCCTTTAAAACATTTTTTAAAATTTTAATACTAGATAGGCCTTCTATTCCGACAATTTTTTTAGAAGCTCGTTGAATTATTTTAGAAGCTCGTTAAATTATCTTAAATTCTCTAGAGATTTGGATTTCTCTCGACGCTTTTAAAAATTCCGGCAATTTCCTTGAATTCTTGAGAAACTTTCTAAATTCACCCCAAATTTGTAAAAATTCTTTGAAGTCTTTTCAATTTTTAAAAATGCTCGTGGAATTTCTGAAAATCCCGGAAATTCCCCGAAAATTATTAGAAAAACATTGAATTCCCTCGGAATTTTAAGAAACTGTTTGACCTTCCGCGAAAGTTCCAGAATTGTCTCGACAAATCTAGAACTTCCTAGAGATCTTACAGATAGGGCGATTAAGACTGTATAAAGAATTTCACCAGAATGCTCTCCTATAGTGATAACATAGGCATCCACCTTGAAATGGCAAAAAAGTTCTAAATTCAGCCATAAGGCTCGGTTCCACAACACTTGGCTTTCATGAACTGCTGCCTAAGGCCGTCATAACCTAAAATATCATTCGTCATATGACCGAAAAACCTTTCTAGCTCGTATGATTGCAACCCTTACTGGTGACTCGGGCTGTTAACTGCATATTCGTTATATATATTTTTCTCCTTCAAGGATGTTAGGGCATTACCTCAAAAAGGTGATAAAAATATGAAAAAAATATTTGGAATTAAGTTTACCCTTAAAAAAATTCAGTAAAAATTTCAAGCACTTTAGGAAGCTTTTCTAGGAGATAATCGAATTTGCAGTTAACATAGGTTTTAATGGGAAAAAGTGGAAAACAAATTTTATAGGCTTAAAAAAGGTGATAAAAATCTGAAACTTTTTGGTTATATCGGAAAAAAGTATTCAAAATTTTTGGATTCATTTTTACTACCATTAGGAAGCTTGTAGATTTTTAAATAAATTATTTCACTCGTATGAAATGATCCAAATTTATTTATAACAAAAGTACAAATTATATAGAAAGATTGATATTTCTCATTCATTCGAAAATTGAAACAGGGGAGTTACAATACGATAAGCTATATAAATGAACAAGTGATTAATTAGATTCGTTTCTTATCCAGAGGTATGTGCAACTTTTTTTTCTCTTCAATTTAACGTGAGGCACATTTATATGGACAACTTGTCGGGAAGGAAATTTACGGAAACCTTGTTTACTTCAATAATTATCAAATTTTATTTTAAACCATTATTTATTTTAACTAATTATCATTTTAGTCAGTTCATGGGAATAAAACTATGCCTACAACTTCATCAGCGATGCCACCTACTCCACCACCCTCACCATTCTCTACGATCCCTACATTCTCATCGATTCCAACTTCTCACAACGGATCTTATCAGTTGACCTGGCCAGCATGGGGGCCATATAATATGATTTCGAACGTTCATCCCTCCCAATATCCGCATGGAATTCAAACACCACAATTATCACAGCCTGAACAACTAAACATGCAATCTACTCTTCCTGGGTATTACGGTCAGCAGTATGGTCCATCAAGCAATGCTCCTCAGACTCAACAATCTTTTGCGATGCAATCACATGGGCATTTTCATCCATCTGCGGTACCACCAACAATGCAATATCCTCAAACTGCTCAGTATTGCCCACAACCATCGACTCAATATTACCAAAGCTCTCAACAGCCACTCAGAGGGCCGCTCTTAGTCTCTGGAACTTTCCCACCGCCGCCGAATATTTACTTCCATCAACCAGCCTATCAAAGTATTCCTCAGCATCTTCCAATTTTAAATGTCGTTCAACATCCCCAATTTGGTGATCCACGAGGAAATTCAGTAATTCTCCAACAACCTCAACCATCCCAGGCTCCTTTCCAATATCATTTGCCTCAGTAAACATAAATATTAAAGGTACTTTTTCGCCGTAGTTTGCCAGAAATTAATTTTTTTAATAAACACATTCCACAGAATTATGAAAATTGCATTGAATTATTTAAATACGTCAAAAATGAGTGAATGTTTGATTGAGCAGAGATAAATCGAGAGATAATGTAGTCGTAGTCATGTAAATATGATCAATTTGTTGTTTACAAACAATTAACATTACAGATATAATAATGACGTAGTCACGTAAATCTTATCAATTAATTGTTCATAAACAACAAAACAATCGTATTTACATATATGCTACTCTAATATCTCTTCTTTAGTTCCTTGTAACAACCAAAAAATCTTATCTTATCTTACAAGACATAACTAACATTCCTTAGCACTCACTTAATCTTATAATAAATAATTCCAAATTTGTTGTCATGCAAAAAATATTTTATTTCTAAATTTCCATTACTGAGGCTCGTCTTCCACTTTATTTAATTTTTTCCCCCAGATTCCCCCACATTTCTCATGAAATCAAAAAACTTCCAGGGAAATCAGGGAGTCTGTTGAAAATTCCAGATATTTCTAGAAATTTTGAGAAAATTCACGGAGTTTTGAAGCATTTCAAAGGTTTTTCAGAAATTTTACAGGAACTCATTGTCTCTCCAGGTATTGTCAGGGACTTTATGTGGGAATTATGTGAGTTCTTTCTAGAGGATTTGGAGAGTTTCTAGAAAATTCGAGGGAATTAAAGCAATTTTTATGAATGAGGAAATTCGTAGGTCGGAGTATTTAGTGAATTCGGAAGCATTCCAGGGTTTTTGGGACACTGCGAAGAAATTCAAGATATGTTAAAAGTTTTTGCGTAAATTGAAATAATTTCCCAAAATTATATGAATTCTCACGGAATTTATACGAATTCCTCACATTTTCTCGAAATATTCATGAACTCGCTGAACGCTCTAGAATTATCTATAAATTCTCGGAATTTTTGGCAAATTCCTCCGAATTTTATAAATTGTCTAGAAATTTCAATAAAATTCCAAAATTGGCGGTGTAGCGACCAGGCTAGTTATATTTAGCCCGGACGGCTAACAATTTAGTTTTGTCTCAGAGTCACGGCTTGGACTTGCGTCCGACGCGCAGAGAGCGAATCGTACTCTTCAACCTGAAGAGGGAAAAGTATAGAGATCAGTCCGTGCGTATATACACGAAGGGAGCTAGCGCCAGTTGGTTCTCAGAGCCAGTCGAGCGCAAACTGATCGAGTCCGCATCGGGTGCGCGCTTATATAGCCAATTCCTGGAGTGGGGGCAGCGCTGGGAAGTCCCCACTACGATACCGAAGCGTTGTCGCATGAAAGTGCGAGCTGGCGCGTCGGTAATGTAGCGATGACTACAGCGGAAATTTTCTAAGAATTCCCCGAATTTTATAAAATTCTTTTAAATTTCCGTAAATTGACTGTATTTTGCATTTCCGAATTTCTTGAAATTCCTCTGAATCCCTCAATTTCTCAAAAATTCCTATAAATTCTCGGAATTCCCTGAAAATTCATAACAATTCCCCAACAATTCCATGAATTGTTTGTAAATTTCCTAAATCCTCTAAAAATTCCTATAAATTCCTTCAATTTTCTAGAAATTTCTAGGAATTCCCTCAAATTTTTTGATAATTTTCCAAATTCTTTTTAAAGTTATTAAAAGTTCTTAAATTTCCTGAAATTGTGCGCTAAATATAAGCTTCTATCCATTTTTAAGAATTTTTTTGGGACAATGTTATGCACCCTCACCGAGGCAATGGAAGTTAACGTGGGAGTGAAATATCGGACTCTAAGTTCTTTTTTTGTAAAACTATTATTTGCCAAAATCAAAATCTTTACATTATTCATAACTGTAATACACAGTGTAAGAATTTGGGTTTTGCCAAATAATCATGTTACAACAAAAAAACTTTAAATCCGCCTTCTCACTCTTATGATAACTTTCATTGCCTCTTATTATAGTTCATTTTGAATTCCGCGCCTGTTAGCTAGCAGATGGCACTACATGAGTATTATCCCTTCTCCCCTATAATAGTAGCCGCCATTACGTGCATCCCCATAGATAAAACTCCATATCACAGTATATTTATTATTTCGCCATTGAAAACCACGAGTTTTTCATCATTTTATATAATATTTAATTATTGAGTAATTCTTTCGATAATCTACATTATATCCAACGGTATCCTGGGATTAAACTCTAAACAATCAGAAGAGAGGGCTATTTTTCATGGTGGAACACGTGGATAATTAAATAGCAGTTAATGTAAGGGACGGTTCATCCAGTTAATGGAATACTCATGGAATACTCACCTTTTCGTGAGTATTATTTTCTGAAAATACTGAAGAATTTCACACTTCTCTGCATTTACTAATTCCTGACGACTGGCAAATGAGAGAAACCAGTACGTTCGAGTATTTCAAGGTTATAATAGGGATGTTGGAATCAATACATTAATCAATAATTTCCAATTTTTTCGAAGGGAAAAAGCGTAATGTCTTCCGGTGTACTTCTTCCAGGTTGATAAGCATGAATTTTCCTGCAAGTTTTGATGATTAAAACAGAGGTAGTTGCTGACGGAAGTAATTGAATCTCACGGACGTTTGGATCTTTTTGCGGAGCTTTTGCGCAGATGAGTTTGTTTTTCAACAGCGAGATCGAATGTTCTCACAATACAATGATAATAAAACTGTAATCCTCATTGAATTCAGAGAAATGGAACGATGTTGTCAAGAACAGCTGGCTACTACGTGACGGATTTAAATCTTCATTAATTAGTTATATTCATTTGCTTAAAGTTACCTGAAAATCGTACTCTAATTAAAAATTCTGTAATTATACTTCCGAAAGATTTTAGGAATGTGAATTTTCGAAATCGATTCGAGGAGCTATGAAAATATGATGAAAAAATTGCTCTCGAAACATCATAATTTCATTCCTGAGTCCAGATTTTGTCATTCTACCGTAAAAAACTAGAAACTTTAATTTTGTCGATTACAGAGCTTCCATTGGGAAGCTTTAACAATAAGTTATGAATTTACTTTTACAATTGAGATCATTCTGAAAAATCGCTAGTAATTTTGCTCCAATAGAAAGGTATAATGCATGAATAACTCTAACCCTACCAGAGGAATTTCAGAATTGCATGTTTCTGAATATTCAACTATTAAGTCAGTACATGTACTGATAAACTTTCCACTATAGGAAAGTGATGTGATTTATTTCACATCAAATATGATAAAATGATGTTTAATCAATAGTTAGACCTATTTTTTCGGCATGCTCTTTGAATTTGAGTTGTTGTTATGATAATTCATATTTTTCCGAATCAGTATTTGAACTGATGAAATCTTCATCTAGAAAGGATGATTTTTTATGTAGTTCCTGACAATGAGTAGAAAAGCAGTAGCTCCTTCAGCTCTTTGACTTTTCTATCGAACATCAGTGATTAACCGGAATTTTTCTGCACGCAAAAATAATCCGGATTAGTATCTACTGCATGACTTTTCTATGTGTTCAAATCGTCATATGATTCCTGAATCTAATTATTTTTCTCCAAATTCTCTTCCTTTTGAACGGATATTAAAC
>JAPYZN010002466.1:0-11834 GCA_030522865.1 Psyttalia lounsburyi
TGCACATTTTTAAGATATTTGTTTAACAATTTGATATTTTTAATCGTGAAGTTCTTTATATTCTCTATCTCATCAGGTTGAGCATAGAGAACATGCTGAAATACTTCCCGCAACACTCGTAACAATTTCTTTCTCTGACCATCCATAACAGATGGGTTTCTGAATACTGTGCGGCTCGAGCGAATTTCCAGCCTTAAATACCCTCAAAATGATGACTCATTTTCCATGAAACTTATGAGTCATTTGTATACAAAACGAAAAAGATCAAGTGTTGGAACATTTGGGAATTTACTGGAGGCGTCTTGAAAGTAATGCTAGACTGTTCCTTTTAGATATTTCAGGACGATGACGTCATTATTTGATAAGATAATGATGACTCTTCACTGATCATGAGTCATTTATATATATATATATATATATATATATATATATGTATATATCGGACTGTTTGATTACTTTTTTGCATATATTCTGGTCATTTTGGTGACGGTCACCATTAATCTTTGAGTTCAATTGGCCCTTTTCATGACAGTCATTGAAATGTTTTTTAATTATATATAAGGCTTTTCCTGTCCAGTTACGGATGAGGACACATGACGTAGAACGGACAGTCTTATAGCGTCATCAAACTATCCATCTCATCTTTAAGTGGACTGATTGATGACTCTGATATATACAAGTGTGTATTTCAACAATTTTTCTCCGAGTCACGAGACGAACCACATTATATCTTCAGGCCAATTCATTGACACGTCATTGAAACCACTTCTACTTCTTTTTACCCACTGAATAGTCATTTTGATGACGTCATCAAAATGTTCATTGCATATGTGGTGCATCTTGCAGGACGGCATTGTCGTATGCAATATAATTATGAGCAAACATTTGGATGACAACCACTTTGAAACAATCTTGTCCGGAGGCGTGCGAGAAATGAAGTACTCATCTCGTGACTGTGCATACGGAATAATTCAAATTAGATAAATTACTCTTCGGTCATCTGTTTTGAAAATCCAAAAATTATGGGTCTGAATGTATATTTTTGAAGGAATATTATAATGATGTTGCCAAACAAATCAACGGCCCATCTTGGAACGTTTATGATCACCCATCCTTCATTGAAGTCACTGGTTCTGGGTTTTTAGGAACACAAAATAAAATGAAAAACTGGACATTTATTTCAAAAAACCAAAAAACATAGATTTTTACAAAATCATACATTAATCTTTTGGTTACAAACTATCAAAAATCAAAATCATAGATTTTTATTTTTTAAACGCAAACAGGAACGTAATTTTTCAAGGTAATTGCGTGAAAAATATTTTGATCGAAATATCTAACATAAAGCTACCTCACCTTTTAATATTTTTTTTAAAGAACTCAAAAAGAACAACTTGAAACTGCAAACATTTTTTTTGCAAAGATAAATACTTAAACTTACATACTTAAATAAGATTCTCATCATCAGAAACATACCCAAATGTAACAAGTTCCATCTAAGCACAATAGCTTGATTACATTTGTCATAAAACTATAATTGTAGGAAATGATAACAAATGGAAAAATGAAAATAAATATATGAATTGAAAAATTATTATAAAAAAGAAACAAAAAATAATTTTTTCTTCACTAAATGCAAGAAAAATGGAATTCTTTGGTATATTCCGATGATCCATTTATGATAACTGAGAATAATTAGTGTATTATGATAGTGAACTTATTTCTGTGAAATAATAAAAACGTTGACTTTATATTTTTTTGTTGTCAAAACTGGTAATTATTTCGTTCAAACCTAATCATAATTGGTGTGAGAAAATAAAGAATAATGAATCGTGGGATGGGACATCATCATTTCACTCGAAATGACCCATACTGCATTTTTTCTTCTGATTTGAGGCCCACGTGCGCATCTGGTCAACAGTACGCTGAACAAATGGATTTTTAGAGAGAAATTCTCTAATTTCATACGTTGAGGGTAATTTACCGCCCTGAATCATGCTTCCAAACACGTGATTAGCTGCGTCTTTCTCTGCCTGGGACCAACGTTTCTTGATTTTTTTCTCCTTCTTGTTTCCTCCGGCGAACTTATTTTTTCTCTTATCAATTTGCGTTGACTTCTTTCTGGACTTCTTTTGTGGAGAATCAAAGGAATCATCTGAATCGAATGTATCCGTATGCAATGGTTGAATCACCCTTCTCTTAGGTGGTATCCTTCCCGCCTGAGAATTATGTGAGTTTGTCCTCTGAGGATCAAAGTCACTATCGTCTTCACTTGCTCCTTCTTCATCCATTTCTTCTTCTCCTTCTTCATCTCCAGGAATCATGGAAGTTTTTGGACAATTAACAGATCTGGCGAGATGTGTCCTTGACTGCCTACCTTGAGGAACTGTTGATGTCGATTGAGCAACATTGGAAACATGTGTTGGAGGTTCACTCTCTCCGTTGTTGTCATTAGTAGGCTGGATTCGATTATCATCCATACCTATAGCAAAGCGTAGAAGCCTAGAGACTCCAATCATATCTCGCTGGACTACTGATTGACGATAGTGTGTTCTGTGGATGGCTTCTTCATGACCCATGAAGTTAGCAATATCGACAATGTCGTTCTCATTCACGTTTTGTGTAGCACAGGCAGTAGCCATGTGCTTCCTCAGACCAGTACCGCGAAGTCGATCAGGATGTACAGCTCCACATTGCATCGAATATTGTCTCATGAGGTCACATGCTCTTAGATGCTTGAAACGGCCATCTTCGAATCCAGGTAAACCAAAAATGTATGGATTTTTTGCTGGTACTCTTGCAGCTTGACGATGTTGCAGAAGCAAACTCAAAGACTGTTCCATCATTGTGTCAAGAAGCACAGGAACATCACGACCAAGCTTTCCGGTTATCACGAATCTGCTGTACAGTGTGGCATCTTTCTTCTGATCCTCTGTGAGTTGGTCATACACATCAGGATTAGAGTCCTTATCAGCTTTTTCAAGTTGTTTTAGGTCACTGATTGAGGCTCTTTCGATCTCGCCAGCCCGACGTCGATTAAATACTTGAATGCATATCAGACTGTACTGAGCAAGCTTCAACCATTCCTCATAAGAATATTTATTCTGTAAACTATGATATGCTTTATCTCTCTCTCCTGTGACATAAGAAGATAGTTTCCTGATGTCATCAGTTGTTGGTAAAGGCTTCTTCAAGGAACGATGCTTCTTCGCCTGTTCTTCCAGAGCGACTCTGTTAGCAGAGATGGTGTACTGAGACTTATGAAGAAATAAATATTTTTCTACAAGTTTCTGCTGATTATCGTCATCATTTTCAATTGAATGAAGCTTCAATAGCTCGCCGAGTGCTTTAATGTAAATGCCGATACTGACAACGAGGGAAGGGACTTTCAGTTCCCCTGTTTCTGCATCGAATCCGGCCAGTTGTTTCACAGCTTTGATCATGGTTCTGTGCAATTTGGGATGATAAATCGACTTGAAGTCAGTGATGGTTGGATCTAATTCCTTCATCACTTTTAACAAACGACCAAGTGTTCTCAAACGATTCCTGATCATCATGTCGTGTTGTTGTTTAAGATACTTATCACATAGACAATTACCAAAGCTGATTAGTAACTTATCGTATCTCACCAGCCTGACAATATCATCCTCGCGTAGTACTGAAAATACTTTAACCAGTCGTTCATTTGCATCCGGATGCAGTCTACCTTCAATTCTTCTCGACAATACGATGTTGGAACGCTTATGTTTACTTGATGATCCAATGCAAAGTTTGAAGTGACGTCGAATCGTCTTTCTCGAGAACCAGCCTTTGCAGTGATGACAAGTCCTGTACTCTGTGCCACTCCTGTCTTCTTTTGGCCTCCGAGACACCAGTAATTCCCCATTTGTATTATATTTCTCATCTGTGTTATGAATATAGTTCCCTCGTAGTCTCAATGTTTCAATTATTTTCCTCCTTTCAGGATTGCCTAGAAATAAATTTTTATTAAAATTGAAAATTCAATAATTTTGCATAAATGATTGTAATTCTTATGCTTCCGTGATGCCCAAACATGAAAACGTACCTTTCTGGAGTATGGAAAATTTTTTTACTGGAGATTTGTCTCGATGGACGGTTTCCAAATGACGACTGATGACACTGTTCATTTTTTTGCAATAGAGGCAGAAATTCAACTTGGATTTTGAACTCCCAGACTTGGCAAATTGTTTTTCATCATCAATAGCTCCTACAGTTCTGATCATACCTAGATCACCGGATTTGTCATGCAGAAGAGATGTTTCTGAAGCTGTACCTTCCGTTTCATCAGTTTCTGTGTCATTCAACTGCTCACTAGTTACTGTGTAATCTTGTTGTTGTGGAATAATGAAAAAGTCATCATTTGAATCCTCATTGGACAGGTCATGAGGCTGATCATCAGAGTTTTCTCTTTTGTTCTCATCACACGATTCAATGAGCTTCATTTCATCATCTTTCATTCTACCAGTAACTGGAGTTGAGTTGCACTCAGGAGAAGAAGATGGCACAATTTCCTCATGATGAATGAGATGTGGACTAATGCATTGCATATTCTCGAACTCCATCGATTGATTTTCATTCATTCCACTGAATCCAGCATACCCATTCAATTCAGGATCATCCAAGCTGTCCATCAAATCATGTATCGTTTGCGGCTCTGTAGGGTGTTGTGCTTCGATTTCCGTGGTTAAATCGCTGTAATGTACCTGAATAATCTCTTGCAAAGAACGGCGGTTTTCATTTCTAGGGCTCTTCTTTGACAGGTTATACTCTACGAAGTGTTCTGATGGATATAATGTGGAATCTTTGTGTGCGTCGACATTCAACTGTGCAGGTGATAATAGTTTAGCGCTCTCCAAACTATGAACAGGAACAGCAGAAACTATGTGATTCTCATGAATCGTGGACGTCGTAGTACTATGTCCTGCAAGACAGTCCGGTGGAGCACTATCAATCGCTGCAATTGACGATTGTTCAATATCTTTCAAATTATCAGCAGAATCAGTCGGAACTCTCCCCACTTCATGATACACACTCGATGCAGAACAGTCTTTTATGGCCGCATCAGAAGCATGAATGTCGAACAGTGCAGTTGATAACTGCTTCTCCCTCTCCAAACTGGCAGCAAAAATCGTAGAATCTTTACGGTCCTCATGAATCGTTGGCATCATAGTACTATCTTCTGCAGGCCTGTTTGATTTATCATCATGAGTCAGTGTAACTGATAACTGTCCAACTCTCTCCAAATTGTCTGCAGGAATAGTGGAAGCACTTTTATCGTCGTGGTTCATAGTGGATGTAATGACGTCTTCTGCAGATCTCTCTGATGAATCACTAATGAACATTGCTGATAGCTGCTCAATATTCTCTAAACTCTCAAAAGGCACACGAGGTCTCTGGTCCTTGTGCATTGTGGTCGACGTACTTCTGTTCTCTGCAAGCCTGTCCGGGAAACCACTATTAACCAGTGCAAGGGATACCGGTCCAACAGCCTGCAAATTGTCAGCAGAAACAGCAGGAGTTCTCTGGTCATGATTCATAGTCGATGTAGGGTTGTGTTCTGGATGAGTATCTGAGGAATCACTATTGAACAGTGCAGCTGCCGGCAGCTCAATATTCTTTGAACTTTCAGGAGGACCAGGAGGGCTCTGATCCTCATGGATCGTAGTCGACGTACTTTCATTTCCTACAGACATGTCCCGCGAAGGACTATTAGCCAGTGAAACGAATGACGGTCCAATATTCTCCAAACTATCTGCAGGTACAGTAGGAGCTCTCTGGTCCGTATGATTCGTAGTCGATGTGGTGCAGTCCTCTGTAGACCTGTCAAATGAATTACAATTGAGCAGTGCAAATGATAACTGATGAGCATTCTCTAAACTGACAGCAGGGTTAGTAGGAGCTCCGTGGTCTTCCCGAAAAGTGGTTATCATAGTACGGCCTTCTACGAATCTGCTAGAAGAATTACTATGGAACGGTGCAGTTGAAAACGGTTCAGCATTCATCAAACTATCAGCTGAAACAGCTTTATAGTCCTCATGAACCGTGGTCATCATAGTACTGTTTCCTGCAGGCTTATCTGGTGGGTTACCACCACCCACTGCAACTAATAACTGTTCAATATTCTCCAAATTGTTAGTAAGAAAAATAGGGGTTTTTTGGTCCTCATGACTCATAGTCGATGTGGTGCAGTCTTCTACAGGCTTGTCTGATGAATTAATATTGAATAGCGCAGGTGATGGCTGTTTAATGTTTTCCAAACTTCCCGGAAAAACAGTAGGAGTTGTTTGGTCCTCCTGAATCGTGGTCGACGTACTACTGTCTCCCGCAGGTCTGTCAGATGCATCATTGTCAACTACTATAACTGATGACGGTTCAACGTTATCGAAATGGTCAGTAGGACCAGTAGGAGCTTCCTGGTCCTTGTGATTCGTAGATGACGTAGTGCAGCTTCCTACGGGCTTCTCTGATAAATTAGTATTTAAAAGAGTAGCTGATGACTGTTTAATTTTTCCCAAACACTTGGGAGAAACAGTAGGATTTCTCCGGTCCTCATAGATCGTGGTCGACGTACTCCCATTTCCTGCAGACCTATCAGGTGGATCAATTTTGATCAGTTGAACTGATAACTGCTTAATATTCTCGAAACTATCAGAAGTAACTGTAGGAGCTCTCTGATTCTCATGAATTGTAGTCAACGTAGTTCTATTTGTCACAAGTTTGTCTGATGGATTACTATCATCAAGGTCAGCTGACGACTGCTTAGAAACAGTCTGAGCGGTTCCTTCATCATCGGTTGTGCTGTTTTTCATATGATTTTTGGCGGCTGGTCGTCTTGAAGACTCTGTCTTCTTAACATTTTTCTTCTTCTGACTCTGGATAGCAAATCCTGATGAGTTGTTATCAATCCTTTCATCAGAAAAAAGCATTCTCCTTACAGACCGTCCGACAGGTCCAGTGGGTCGCTTCTTCACAGTATCATCTACAAACAGAATCAAATTTATCGACATTATCATTCAGTTAAGACAAAATTTTTTGTGAAAAAGAAACCTTAGCCATTATATTCTGTCACTCTCAACAGTGATCTACCGAGTGACCCAGTATGTAAAAAACGATGAATGGTTCAAACAATTACCAGATTTTAATTGCGCTGAACGTAAACGTGTGGTTACTCCTGATCCTCGTCCTGTAGCCATGCTCGAACGGATAATTCTCAATCTGAAATTATCGATGAAATATTAATATTAATGCCCAGTGAATAAAAAGTGATGAAATTATTTCCAAATAATAGTTAATCATTCATGTTATGTCATCGACATACACAGTTCACTCATCAAACTATTCTAATTGAAAGATGAAAAGTTATAAAACAATAGATTAATTCATAAACTGCCACTGAACTATCCTAATCATGAAAACGACTGTCTTCGAAATAACCGGAAAATGATTGATTTTGAACGCTGCACACCAGATGTATGCAACGCTGCATACATCTGACGCAATGAATAACTACTAGAAAACTAGAAAAACTAGAAAAGTATTATCTGCATTTTACTTAGTTAATATTTTTTTTTATTTTGGTTAACAAGGTATCTGACTTGTATGAAAAACTCTCACCAGAATATCCGAATCGTATTAAAACATATGACAAAACTATCTGAATTATAAAAATTACTGTCTTCGAAATGACCGAAAAATACCTAATTTTCAATACTGCATATACAATTGAAGTAATTAACAATCATTTCCTCAATTATTCGATACACATCACAATAAAGATTATTTATATGTTACTCAGTTCAAATTTTCGCCATTTATTTCGGTTACCAAAGTATTCAGATTGTATAATCAACTGTCATCAAAATATCCAAATCGTATTAAAACTTGTCACAGAACTATCCCAATTATGGAAACGACGGTCTTCGAAATGACCGAACAATAATCGATTTTAAATACTACCCACACAATTGACAGAATGAACAACCATGTTTATAATCATTCAATGTGCATAGAGAAAAACATTTCCTGCATTTTACTCAGTTAATATTTTCTTTTATTTCAGTGAACAAAGTATCTGGGTTGTATGAAAAACTCTCATCAGAATATCGAATCATATTAAAACATGTCACAGAACTGTCTGAACTATGGAAATTACTATCTTCAAAATGACCAACAAATAATTGATTTTCAATACTGCACATACGATGGGAATAATGAACAATCACTTCCATAATTATTCGGTACACATCGTAATAAACAATATTTATATTTTACTCAGTTGTAATTTCCGCCTTTTATTTCGGTCACTGAATTATTCAAACTGTATAATGAACTGTTATTAAAATATCCAAATCGTATCTAGACTTGTCACAGAACTGTCCAAATTATGAAAATTACCGTCTTCGAAATAACCAAAAAATGATTGATTTTCAATACTGCACATACAATTGAAGTAATAAACAATCACCTCCATCATTATTCGGTACACATCACAATAAACATCATTTATATTTTGCTCAGTTGAAATTCTCGTGTTTTATTTCGTTCACCAAGGTATCCTAATTGTATAAAGAACAGTATAAGAATTGTTATCAAAATATCCAAATCGTATCAAAACTTGTCACAGAGCTATCCGAATGATAAAAATCATAGGCTTTAGAATGACCACACAATATCATTCATTCTAGTTACTCCACGTACCATTACAATGATTATGGACGATAATATTCATTACGGTGAGTCGAAAACATCATCTGAATGGTACTTACATGACATGAAGTTGAAAAGGCCTCTTTATTACACACAAAACAAATCGAAATGTATAATCAAAAAGACCGGCACACAGTACCGTAACCGTACTGAGAACGTTGTATTCACTCCCGACCAATAGACTACGCTCACACATTAAATTACTATACGAGTTTCGTGATTTTCCTTTCTTACCATAGATGGCGTTACAAACTTCTGTCAAGAACGCGCGACTGTCGATTTTTGATTGATTGAAGATCGCTTTTTTTTTTAAGAAGATAAAACCGAACCATAGAAACAAATTGAAATTTACCAATGTATTGGTCCATAAATTCTTTATTTGTCTCTAAGTGGACTCATTGATGACTCTGAATATATCTTTTGGACATTTCAGGTGCATGTCACTGGAACAATCATCACGTCTTAAGTAGTAAAAATCTCTTTGATGACTTCATTAAAATATTCCCAACCATTGAAAAAATAATAAAGTTCTAATTTCCAGAGCGCAAAAACCAAGTTAAGTATATTTTTCGATTACAAATTCCCCAAGATCAAAATCACAATTAGTTGTTTAGAAAACATGAAATTCATTATTATTATTATAATCACTAATACAAAAACTCCGACCGATTCGAACTACCCCAAACAATAGATTCTCAATATGATACTTTTAAAAACCGTCATCCCGGAGTATAAATATATTCAATTGGTTATTTCAGTGACGTTTATGAATATCTTCGCCACGTCAATTTTTATTGTATTTCGGAACGGATCTTTTGATGGCGTTCGTCCAAGAAGTGCTTTTATCTCGAAACATTTTCCATGATCACATATTCCTCCCATGTAAAATTGTCAGTTCTAAGGGCCAAAGTGTGAAAACTACATTGAGAGGAATGAGAAACAATGAAGGATTTATGCCATAAAATATGAAATTATACTTTTTTATTGAAAAATTCAAAGTACTTATGTATTTGTTATGAACTACTCAAATCTGAAATCATAAATCTTTATCTTCAAAACACAAACATTAATATAATTCTTATGATTAATACAACAACAATCCCTTAGATTAGAATAAGAGGTATGAATGCAGTCTAAATCCTATGCTTTTAAAAATTGTTATCGAAGAGTCTGCTATGCGTAATCTTGTCCTTATGAACATCTTGGATATTTTGGCAAATACATATCTGGAGTGAAGTGGCAAAACAAGGTAGGCCCAATTTCTACATTTTTATAGAACATGGATTATCGTTACAACACTTGAATTTAGGCAATAAAGTCAAAATATACTTTTTGTTGAGGAATAAGTCAGCTACAAAAAAGATCTTGTGACATTGTTGAAATCACTAAAATCACTCCTAATTAAGATAACCCAAATTTTATGTAATTATTAAAAATGAACTTGCCTCGTTTCACCACTTCACTACAGATCTAAAATGAAAAATTCGAAACTGCAAACTTGTTTGATCGCTTTTTTTTTTAGAATAAATGCATTCAATTATTAGAGTGTGGTTATTAGAAATAAATCCAAATTGATTGAACCGTAATTCGATATTTGCACTGAATAGAATCAGAAAATATAAGGTATTCCACGCGAGATGAGTAAACCGTTTACCTTCATCTTTTTAGATTTTGATGTTCATTTTTTTCTACGACTGATGAGTCGGAAAAATCAAGATTAAACGAATAAAATTCTAGTTAAAGAACCGGAAAAAACAACAAAAATACATATTCTTGAACTGAGCTACCAAAAAAAAATTGAGAGTATCAAACCCCCCACTCGTAGAAAAAATCACCATCAAAATCCAAGAGGGTGAGAATCAGCCCATGACTTATTTCGCAAGATCTCATATACAGATGATAATCGCATCATTTATTATTGCCTGATACCATATTGCACATATATTTTTTTTTCATTTCGATTGAGGAACATTGAAAATTTTTGCTGGCAGATCATTTCCTTCAACTTCAGCAGTCTTGAATGTTTCTGGACTACTTTTAAGTGACTGTAGATAGTTATTAAGGGATATGAAAAAATAGTGTTAGACGATGTCTTTCTTCATCGTTCTCACCAATAGACAGTGCTGGTTTCTCAGCTATAAATCTTGCGAAGCGTAGATAAGTCTCTTCCTTTTTAATCGGGTTCTTGATCCTGAAATGATGAATAAAATATCGGTAAAAAAGGTTAATCACAAGTAATTGACATAACAGCCCTCATACAGTTGTTAACTATTTAGTTCATTCTATATACGATACAGTCACGAAAGTATCCAACTTGTATGAAAATCCGTCATCAAAGTATCCAACTTGGATAAATTGTTCCTAATACTACCAACTTATCAAAATCATTGTCAGAATAACCAAAGATTTTTTATTTTGGAGATTGGATTGAAACGATAGAAATAATGAATAACTAGGTCTAAAAATATCATCTGCTTTTTACTCACGTGTCATATGGTTGAGAAAGCGTCCCGGTTACACAAAAAGTATCTTCAAATGTAAAATGTGAAAGACCGGCACATTTAATCGATGACATAATGTAGTAACATTAATCGATGAGGTGAATACTCTTACATGGTATGCACCTTAGTTTCACTTCTCATAAGTAGATTCCTCTAGAGTCTTCACGCAATAATCATTCATTAATATCCGCGAATGATCCAAATCTTTCAACAGATATCATATATGTAGTATATTTTACTATACTTACTTTCTGGTCATTTTCGTGACGCCATATCATCTCTTATATATGTCACCAAATGACTCAAATCATATAATGGAGATCATATATATTGTATATCCTTCCATGCTCGTCATCTGGTCATTTTCGTAACACTACATAAATTTCCAAACGTTGTCAAAGGGACCAAATAATCGAGTAAAAATATGTAGTAAATGCTTATACAGGGTGTCCCATAACCCAACGTCCAAACTTCACCCTAAAGTAGGGTCTGGAATTCTGAATCGACAAGTCCTGAGCCACTTTTCGATCAGACGCACCCTCTTCAACTTATTCGGAGTTGAAGTTGGACGAATCAGGAGCCCGGAAAAAGCAGTCGCTCGACGGT
>JAPYZN010002467.1:0-14519 GCA_030522865.1 Psyttalia lounsburyi
TTCAGCTCGTGTGATTGGCAGCCCTCGGCTCCGCCTCGGGCAGCCAACTTCACACTCGTGAAAATTCCGTCTCACTCGTGACGAAATATACTATTTCGAAGGTATCGATGTTTTTCAGGAGGGGAATATTAATTTTTACTCAAGGGAATTAAGTTATGAAATTGCAGATGTATGAGCAGAAAGAGATGAGAAATCTACATTTGATGATATGAGAGCTATTAGGGGCCATTAAAGCCAGGAAAATTTTCTGCTCCAGTGCTTTTCGTGATATCTCAATGACTCCCCCTTCACGTAAATAGCTCTCATTGCTGCTATCTTAGATGGGTACATCTCATTTACGTCACAGTAAATGGTTTTCCCGTCAATTCAGGGGGGGATTTTTCAGGCTCTCCGATGATATCAGTTGCAATCTATAATTTTATCAAGATCTGGAACAACGCAATTGTTTGTTTACCAGTATTTGTATTAGATTGAGTTTCATATGACAGTTGGAGCAGTATTTTCCCCCTCACTATGACTCCACTCATCTAATAACTTGGGTTAATGAGTGAGCCTGGGGGTGACGCATAACTGGGAGCCCAAACATTAAGTTGATATTAAAATCTCATTTACTAAATAGTTTTCATCGATTGGCCATTGACTATCTTGTTTCCAATCGGAGAATACCATTAGGGCAAAATACTCCTGAATAACTCGGAATTTTTCCCTTTTTTTCTTCATTTCTTCAGACAATCGCCAAATAATTTGTACAAATCCAGCTCGTCTCCCTTGAGCGAAACGCAGAAGGAGTTTTTTAAACGTCTCGCCTGATTTTGATGCATACCCTTTAGTTCAATGAGATAGCGTCTAGACCTCCCACTAGCGTTGTACTCACGTCGCCACACGACGCGACGTCGCGTCACTCCAAATCTCACCCCCAATCCTCCAGCGGACATTCGAGTACCTCCTCCTTGACAACAAATGGTTCACTCTAACCGCACGTCATTGAGTAAAAAGCTGATAGGCCCTCCTTAAAACTAAATAACATTTCCACTTCTTAACCGCTGACTCCCTTTACGACGGGTCATTATTGTAATGATTTCGCAAATTACATTTCTCCATATTCCTCGTGACTCAGACAGGCCTATTAGAACGGCCAGTCCGAGCGAGTTAAGAGAGAAAAAAAACCGAGCGTCTAGTCCTTGGGGTTAGTCGCGATCAAATGAGCAACTTCACTGGGCTATATATTTCTCGATTTTTACAAACTTAATATTCAGAACGAGATTGGTCATCCAGTCGATTTAATTAAACAAATCACGAGGATTTTCCTCGGTGTTCCCGTTTTGGTGCTCTCCTCGAGTTCGTAACAACCTTCGCAGTATGAAATCCCAGTATGTACGTCCGTTCGTCAAATTGGATCGACTTAAAATATTTGCGATTCACTAGATAAACTCTTATGGCCGGGATTGATTTGATGAAATAAATTATCTCCATCCGTTTGAGAATACATCACATTAAAATGATTTCTGAAAGTCACCTCTTCACCTCGGCTGTCGAAATACGAAGGACTTTCGTGTTTCATTCAAATATTTCATTCTATTCATTTCTCTTTAACCCTCATTACGTAATGAAAAAAGTAGGTATGATGAAGTGTCCGAATAACTCGGCAGTATATCATTACCACCCCCCACCCTGTCGCCAAAAATTATAATTAACCTCATCTGTCTAAACAATATGTCTCAACAACGGTTTATCTATTTCAGTGTTTTCAGGCTTCACGTACAGTCGGTCAGTTGATGAGTGCTCCTCACGTTGAATTAATTACAGTTTCCTTCCAACAGTTATAAATGCGCAACCGCGGACACATAAGTGCGGAAGGGCGCTCCATGAGCATGCGAGGGTGACGCACGGACGCGCATTGACGCCGGCAATGCCGAGGGGGGTCTATAGTAACCCCACTGCCTCATCACCTGCCCGCTCATATGACAGTTATGCCACTCGACGAGCCCCCCTTTTTCTTCCTCAGTAATTGGTGTTTTATTAATGGTACCACTATATTCCCAATGAGCATTGCCCAATACTTGCGGATTGCAGTTACCACACGGAGAAAAATATTCAAGAAAAATTACGGAACAAGTCACGTAAGGCGCGAGCCAAGATCCTTTTCAGGAATTTTTGTAGGAATTAAGGAGAATAAGTCCGTCGCCTCACGGAAAACATACGAATAAGTTACGTAATTTTTTTGGAAATTAAACTCCAACAGTAAAATCTACGAGAAATTTCAAGACTTATTACGACTCAAAAAATAAAAATTACGGAACGCTCCGTAATTTCTACGGAGCGTTCCGTCATTTTTACGGAGCGTTCCTGAAAATCTACACCAGACAGCTTGATGTGTCGGGCGGATGAGTAATTTTTACGGAACAGAACGTAAAATGTACGTGGAAGTTGGGCACTTTCTATGAAATTTCAACTTCGCTCCCAGATTACGTGACTTGTTCCGTAATTTTTCTTGAATTTTTGAAGGTGGTAGACGAATTTTTTTTGTAGACAATTCCATGGGATTTCTGTTGCACATCCTGTCACTTTTTGGTCGTTTCCGGCGAACGTGATCTATCGTTTAATTCTCCGTTACAGAGTCGATTCGAATATTTTTTTTAATTAGAACACGCGCGCCATAAAGAAACATCTTCTGAGCGAAAAAAATCTAGATATCGCCGATGTAACGCAGACTTAACCCGTCAGCGGTCGCGCTATGAGATTTTCTCTCACGCTTTTTTTCAGGGTATAGAAAACTTGATCGAAAAGTCGATATTTTTCGGCGAAAATTCCTCGATACCCCAAGTAACTATCCCTCTCACCTCTGAAACCGGTCCGAATGGCCTAACATTTGTAATTAATTTAAAAAAAAATTTTATCAAGCTCCGTCGCAAAATGTGAGAGATTCTCTCACTGCGCGCCAATAAAGGCAGTTGGCGAGGAGAGCGCTTCGGGTGAGCTCGATCGCGGCCGATAACGGCCGAAGAGCTGAACGGCGGTGGGCCGGTGGGGTGGGGAAAAGTGGAAATCTGTTCGCAATTTTTGTGTACACAATGTAAATAATATATAAATATAATTAGTTCCAAATTTAGGACGTACGTACGATCAAATATTGTCTCATCGAATGCGCGGGTAGCCGTGAGAGTTTCTCTCATCGCGCGCGTAAGCATTACCGGAAAGTTGGCGCTACCAGTGACGGGTTAAGCGATAATTTAAATAAAGATTTGCTGAAGATTCATGGCAAGCGATGTTAGACCAATTTACTCTTGTAAAAAATTGCTTGTGGTCTTTTTTTTTATCACTTTGCTGAAGAACTAATGTTTTCCCTAATTAATGGGACCAATGCCTCTAGGGGGAACTCCCCAATGCCGGTCGATTGAAGTGACTATTGTTCATGTCCCTTTGTCTCCCCTGTTCCTCTTCACACATTGGCAGACCGAAGAAAAAATAAAGGATTTGGGGGAAGATTTTACGAGAAGCTTAACGGCACTGCGTTGTAGGCGGAAATCCCCAAGAGGGAGCTCAACCTTCGGGATTATACACGTCCCAACGTTTATGGGAAGAAAGCGCTGTCGAAGAGGCCGAAGGAGCGCGAGTGGTATACCTGAGATTTACACTGTGACCACTTTTCTCGGATACATTCATGCGGAACATTCTGCATTATTTATGGTACGTGAGTAACATTTCGCGTCTAGAGACCCTACATAACATACTACTGAGAGGGAGAGGAAAAAATATATTACCATTTGAAAATAAAATTTGAAAATCGGTTGCCCCCCAACCGATGGAGGGACTGGGTCAATAGCCCTGGGGATTTTCTCCACTCCCATTGTATTTATTTTAATTGAAAATGAAAATCATCATTGGGTACTGAATAATGCATAATTTTCCATCATATTTCATCTTTTTTTTTTTCTTCGCTGAGTCATTGATTTTTTTTTAATCGTAACGGAAAAGGAAAATTTGAGTATTTTTTTGCTGTTTTGTAACTGTTTTGGATCCCCAGCGTATCTTCACCGTCTATGTTGGCCAGGTGGATCAGTAAAAAGAAAAGGGGGAACGGGGGAGAAAAACATGGACAATTTTACTATTTTAAAATTGTTCATTGGAAATATCAATGACTTTTTTAAATAGAGAGTATGAAAATGGCAAGTAATACAGTCAAACGATATTATCTATTATTATTTTCTCTTCTGAATACCTCACACAATTTTACAGCACAAAAAGAAAATCTGTGCACCGTGGGTTATGATTTTTCTATTCTAAAACGGAAATGGGTGGATGCCAATGTAATGCACCATCCAAGGAAGAAGGTGCAACAGAGTATAATCGGTAGCAGGTCGTAGGCAGAACTCTGGCCTGTAGCTGGGTGAGAATAAATTAAAATAAATTTTCAACTTGACGACATACGGCGGGGATACCACAACAAATCAGTAAGCAGGTTACTCAAAATGTCGTATCGCTGATGGGTAACAGAGTATAACAACCTGACCGTACTAATCCCCCCCATTAACATTAATTTTGAGCTCCCAAAAAATTAAATATTAGAGTGAAAAATCCAATTTACTATTGATTTATTCACCCGAATAAAAAAATCCTAGAACGAACGGCTAAAATCTGGGGGGGATTATCGTCATAAAAAAATATTAGATCTGAGTTGAGATACCCAAAACAAATAGCATCACCCAAGATTTTTTTGTCACCAGTGAAAAGCGGAATTATTAATGGATTCTTTGGGAATATCTTCTCGTCGCCAACGGAAAAGTGACAAAAAATGGGAACAGCCTGATAATAAGAAAAAAAATGATAATTCGATATTTCAGACGAAATGACAGATCATGACAGCGATGTGTAAGGGTCTGAGTACCCATCAAAAACCCCCGGAATCCTCTAATGCATCATGACCACACGGATACGTAATGCACGCACGACTAAGTCCGGAGGAAGAATAATAAAAAAAAAAAAAAATCGACGCGTAGGACGTTATATATCCGTAGCATTTCTCGACCAGTCAAATGTTCATCTCAACCTACACACACTCCATAGCGAGCAGAAACACTCCAGATTAGTGACCGGAGATAACGATTATGTTGGCATACATAATCCTTTTCCTTCTGTGGAGTAAAATCCAAGCCAGTGCAATCGAAAGAGGAAAAAAGATGGAGAAAAAAAAAAAGAACTCACACGTGCTGTAATTTTCCCTTGCGAGAGCACTGTACCATTATTACCCTACGATTTTTATAGACAAAACTCTCCCAATGACTCCTATACGCGAGCATAAAACTACACTCGAGATGGTTTTTGCAAGAGTCCAAGGCCTCGGGTTCTCTTCTCGATGGGATGTGAATGAATCTAGAACCTGTTTTGTTGGCTTCCTCGAGTCTCTCCGGTATATTCTTCTCTTTTTACTGCCCCGGACCACTGTCCCGCTCCTGGTATACTCCTCCGAGCTAACTTGGCAATTTTTCTCCCCTGCCTTTTCTCTGTTTTTGCACTCCAAACGAACGAACGGAGCTGAACAAAGAGGACTATATTGAGGTGAAAATCATTTTGATGCGAGCCTTGATCTGTTTGATGACAGCACACTGATTCATTGAATTCAATGTCTACATAATTTTATAAAATTCATGAAACACGAATGGAGTGCAAAAAAATTGAATTTTTTTTACCATTTGAGGGATTTTTTTTTTCATGAAAATGCGTTCTCCTGATGAAAAAAAAACAATCATAATATAAAAAATTATACTATGCATGCAACATTTGTTACACTGAGAGAAGAGATTTGCTCTGCTGAAAAAATACATATTCAGCTGAAAAATTGTTTTTCAGCTCAAGAAAATTGTTTCCCAGAAGAAAATTTCCTTCAGTGAAAGATTCATTATTTCTACTCGATAATTTACCAGTTGGATAGAATACACATATTTTTGATTAAGCTCCGAGAGCCCAAATATTATGTTGAAAAACGATATGTTTGACTGGAAATCAAAGCTTTTACCGTCAAGTAGAAGTTTTAGGTGAAAAAAAAAAATCTTTTGGGTGATCTTTATTTTTTCACGAGCAGAACACATTAATTTACCTCAAACTATAGATTTCCTCAGAAACGCCTACATTATCACGTGGAAAATATCGATATCATCGATTTTTTTGAGTAGAATGAATATATTGCCGGCAGAGAAAATTTTTTTCTCTCAGTGTACTGATAATTTGAATTTTAAAGCATCATCCGGAATTATTATTCTCCATGTTCGATATTTTGGTACCTTCAGAATGTCTTGTAAATTTCAATGTCTCAGAGGGTAACAGACAATAAACAATTACTTTGTTTATCCTAGTTCTTCGTATTGACGCAAAGCCAATAGATTTTTATCTTCATCTTAACTCTTTAACTCTGAAAATCCCAATCATATATCTTCTCAATCGGCTAAAAAATCCATAACCCGGTTGTGACTCCACGATCCATACAAGCCTCACTAAAAATATTGTATTATGACCATTGAACCATTGTTAACAATTCAATAGAATTTTTATTTCCATAGACAATGCAGCGGTGCGTTACATAATGTAAAAACATGCTCAAACATGAGGTAAAAATGAAAAAGAAGCTTTGAGGAAGACCATTTGAGCATTGTTTGTATTCCGTGGCCTAAATAAATAGCAATTCCGCGAGGAGCGTTTTTCATCTCTCGAATTTCCGCCGAAAGTGCAATTGGCAAATAGGGACAGAGTGAAGGTGTACAAGGCGGCAACCTTCATGTTGTGAAGCTCTCTGACCTGAGAGACGCGTCGAGAAAATATTGCCCCCCACCACTAGAGCACGTGCATTTCGAGCGCTATTGTCGGTTCGCACGGCCGCTGCGGGGCTAACGTCAGTTCCTCAGTGAGTTCTGTCTTCAGTATCGAGGCAGAGACGTCGCCGGACGGTTGTTCGAAGTATTTACCGTGAATTATCGTTTTTTTCCGCTTTCGGATTCCCCCCGGGTGTTTAATAAATTGAGATCGAAGACGTGAGTTGTCATTCGCTTGTTTTATGGTTATTAATAAAGTTCTTGTAACCGGACAGAGTGTTGCACAGCTGAACAACGGATTATGCCTGTTTTTTGAAGATAATCGAGGTAATTCAAGCATTCGACTGATCTAGAGGGTGAGGAGACAATATTTAATGTTGACTATCGTTACTATAAGTCTACCCCACGCTAATCGAATTGTTAAAAAAATTATAAAGAATTTTTAGAACATTCGAACAGACTTAGAATTTGATTTTTTCTCTCAATTCAATTATCGTTTTGGTCAATCGAGGGAAAATTGTCAGAGAATAAAAGATTGAAATATGATTGTTACTTTTTAATTGCAAAAAAAATCAAAGAATGTAAAAGAGAATCTTGAAATCTTGCAAGATACTTTAAATATCAATTTCTAACAATTTTTCGCCGGTGTCGTTTGATAATAATTCAATAAAAACAACTGAAAATAACGAAAAGTGTAGCCTGGCCGTGGAGAATTGTCGAGAGTTGCCTTGGGTAATTGTAGAAACCATCAGGGCAGGATCATTATTCTACGGACAAATGATATCCTCGTATCAGGTTTACCGGCTTTAGTCAGCGCACATTCGTTGATTTTTATCGGGGCTTTCTCGGTATCAGTATTCCACTTTTAGTTTCAAATTCATAACATTCTGAGGTCTCTTTCGTTTTTTGTAAGAACCCCAGTCATTTGGAGAAGACGCTATTTTTATCCTCATAAGTCTCGTCTTTTATCTCGTTGGGGAATTTTAATTTCTCGTTCTGTTGATTTCGCATTTTATTTAACATCATTTCGCTCAACTGCGGGACAAAGAGATTTTGAGGGTGGCAACAAAAGCGGGGGAATTGCCGGTGAAGATTTATCGGTTTTTTTCTGGTCGAGCATTTTAGCGGAATTGAGGAATGAATACGATTTTTTCATAACATTTTTCAACGAAAATATTCTGCTGTGGCCTATTGAATATTCGACTCTGTTTAATTTGGAGTCGATGATTTTTTTTTAGAAGTGTCGCCAATTTTTTCCCCTCCTCTACGTGACTCCCAAGATATCATCTAAAACTCTGGGTAACTGCATTCTGGGGCCTTTGCACATGCTCCACGAACGGTAACTACACGATTCCCGTATTAATCCGTTATTTCTAATTTAGAGCGTACTTTAGATCCATTCAACATACCCATTATCCTCAATATTACAATTCCCTTCATTATGCAAAGAGGTGGGTAATCATAGTGCACTTGTGAATGGGTTTTATCAAGATTGTACGAAATTCGAAGATGAACCGTTGGAGATTCATACAATACACCGCCGGAGGAACGTAGTTCAAGCTCTTCAATACGAATGTAATTCAACGTCAGAGCAATTGTCTTCCAGGTGCACATGAAATTTTACAAATTTATTGCAGTTACCGAACAATCCGGGTTAAGGGGAAACGAATAGCCCCTGGGCTACATAAACTTTTTGGGTATTCTCCTGCAATTTTTATTTTCTATTTTTAAAAAGTCTTCAATGATCAAATTAAAACATGTACTAATCGAGCCGATAGAGGCAATTTTTCGAAATTTATATATTTTTTTTACATCAGTGCGTATAATTAATTACATTGCATTAACTATTTCTCATTAGTCGACTGTACTATATCATTGTCTATGAGCCATTATTGTTCAACAGTGTAAAATAATTACCCTGCAGTTGTGAATGAGTTCTCCAAAGATCGCACTAAACTCGAAAAATAACTGGACAATTCACCCAAGAAATTTTCCCAAGAATTACAGTAGAAGCTTTTCAACGATAATGCGATCGAAAATGAGGGCAATTGTCTTGCGGGGGTACCAGGGTTCGGTGGATTTATTACCATTTCGGAAAAGCCCCGGATTACCTGGAATACCTTCCGCCCTTACCCAGGCAATTTCGGGAAAACCCCGATGGCGACTCCCACAGCAAAGATTGTGCACGTAGAGTCGTAATAAATACAAAATTTAACGACGTTGCCATTTACTTTTGTCACCTAAGTTCCTTTACAAGTTTAGCCATCAAAGAATATGGTGTGATAAAATATTTTCCGCCGTTCTGTAAATAACGGCGTTAATTCCCGTCTGTCTACAATTATATTAGATAAAAATTGTGAAAGGGGAGGAGCAATGCCGATGTATTGAGCACATGTAAACAGATTTGACCCGCTGCACCCAGGGCATTACAATACACGTAGAAGATTTAAAACATTCGCGTGCTAATGTTTACAAAACCACTGAGAGGCCTCTGTGGTTATTTAGTCGTGTCGGGGGGCTTCAACGTTTCGCATCTGGAGAAAATTCAAAATAAATGGGGAATGAGGTAACCGACTTTGCGAGAATTTTATTTTATCCTCTTGAGGTTTTCGATTAATCTCAATAAATTCTTTGGCCGGGTTGGACAATAATACGGATGTTATTCAATATTACCGCTTTAAACACGTTATTCGTTGCGAAATTCTACACCAACTCAGTCAGTTTTATTCTCATTATATTATAAATATTAATTCGTATTTCAAAATTAGTACTACAAAAATCAAGAATTTCCGTACATTTTCATCGTCTCAGTACCCCTCGTTTCAATGAATAAAAAGCGATTGTTTTTGTTTCCTTACAATTTTTTAAATTAATTAATAGTACAGTATGGCAGACGCACTCTTTGAGCTCGAATTGAGTTTGAGAATAATGCGAATGTTATTAAATAGGGTAGATTTGAACGCATTGTTAATCTCGATTACTCACTTAACCTTGAATTAGATAACTAAAACCGCTTATCCGCACACATAGCCCCGCAAATCCTGCCGGCTCTTGTTCCGGAGGTATTTTATTCATATTGAATAAATCTTATCTAGCTAATGAGTGGGAACATTGGTGCCTGAAATGTGATAACAATATTTTCATAATTCTTTTCTCTTGTGTTTTTTTTTTTTTTTTTATTTATTTTAATGTTTCCGTTTCGAGGAAGCTCGTTAACCGCATGTATTTCCAGATTTATGCAAATTGATTAGACATGCATTACCATAAATTAGATTCGAAGAAACAACGATTAATTGATTCAAATGATGGTCTCCTGGGATTGAAGCAATTATCCGAACGATTTTTCATGCAATTTAATGGACAAATTAATTATATTCCTGAATGCACGACAAATTTAACGTAAGAATGAATTCTCGGAATTCTCGAAAATTCTAATACAATCCTCTACCTGATCCTCTTTAGTTCTAGGAATGTTTCGATTACGTGACGGCCGGTTGCTTCGCCGGATATTGAAAACATTTGGAAACGTATTATCATAAGTACGATTGGAATGAGCAACTATTAATCAATGTAAATCGTTTTTGTCTCATAAATTGAATTTGGTAATTAGCGAATGATCACTATCATTATTATTCGTATACATTAAGATAAATGGTACGTCTTCTCCCATTAATTTGCAATAAATTATCTTCAACAGTTTTAGTTGGACCTCATGAACGTTTGCGCCTCATTTGGCTTGCCACTCGTCAACATTTCGCGATCATTTAATCGTTCAAAATGTGAATACTACATTAGCTTTTGCTTGTCAAGCTAAGGAAGCAATTTTTTAGACTCAGTAAAAATCGAAATAACGGAAAATTGTATTTTTCAAAACTGCTCGAAACACTTAAATATCCTCAAATCTGATAAAATCCCAGTAAATGCTGACCCAAATAAATTGCTCGAATCCCCTTTTCGTTTAATTCTCCGAATATATATCGATGACGTCACCCCAAGTACATTCCCCAGACACTTGATCCACAAAATAAAACCAAGAAATAAAGTCCAATACCATTTCGACACTGCAGAATGTCCATCGGCCAACGAACCCGTTTTCTCCGGTCCCCCCGTCTCTTTAAAAAAAAAAACTGTTGTGGTCACCATCATCTCGTCTCGTGACACACAAATTCTTCTCACCTCACCCATCCCCGTCTCAATAACAAATGCTCACTCACAAGTGACACATGTTTCCTAATAGTTTAAATTGTTTAAATAGTTTAAATTGTTTTCCAATTGTTTTTGCCCGGATAGTTCATTAAACAACGAAAAAACCAAATTCTTGGCCAATTTGTATGATATGGCAAAGTCTTTATAATTTCTCTGCGTTTTTTTAATATTTAAAATATTTAAAAAACGAAGAAATGGCCTTTTATCAGCAAATCGATAGTAGTAATATAAAGACGACAGTTACAAAAATAATAATTGTTGAGAAAACCTCATTAGTGGTCTCGTTTCCTTATTAGCTATAAAGTTTGTTATCATATTTTAAACCTAGTATAAACAAAACTTGAATAAAAAATCGGATTTATGAACTTTTAATTCACTTTTTAAGCACAAATTTTGCACAAATTACTTATTCACTAACAAATTCTTGTCACCCCTCGAAGTTCTTGTGGTCACTATCATCTCGTCTCGTATGTATCCAACTCTTTTCTCACTTTGCCCCTCCCCTTTCCCAATGACAAATGCGCACTCACTAATATCACATGTTCCTTACTAGCTTTCCCAGCTTAATGGGACACCGATAGTCCATTAAATCTATTCCCCAAGAGTTAACTCATAGTAACTCCGATATTACCTTTGTAATATTGCAACGTCGATCGCAATGACAAATACAATGGAAATTTACCTGGGCAGGAACAATGCCCACCCTTCGATCGAATCTATTTAATTATAATGAAAACGAAAATCCACAAACGTTTTTCGGGGTGCGATAATAGAGAGAGACGAATGAAGGAGTAAGAGAGAGAGAGGACCCATTGTTCGGGGGGGGGAAGACCCACACTTGATGCCTATAGGGGGTCTCTCTATACCTGCTGGGACCCTGGGAACCTGCCCAAAAGGTCTTCCTAAAGCCCTTTGAAAAACCAACTCAGCGACAGCTGTCGATTGTAGACCGATTTTTCATTCACTATTTTTCTCCCACGCTTTGTGCACTTTTTCTTGCATTTATCTGGCGCTAGTAACCCACGATCTCGTCACTTTGTGTAGGTAGGTTAAGATGGATAACCGGAATGAAAAGAAAACGAAGGGAAAGACAATTTTTTATTTATTTTTTTTCAACGGGACACCAGTTTTTTTTTTCCGTTTCTTTTGGTCTTTAACGTGACCTTTTATGGAAATGCACGAGCAGTCGTAAGTAAACGGCCGATTCATTACGCAATGGTGTGCGTCTGTTTTTGCCTTTAAGGGAAAATAAATGTGGCGAACGAAAGTAAGGTAATGAGGGAGGGTAAAAATTGTTGAGAGTATGCACCAAGTGGGACGTTTTGGATTAAAATCCAGGGGCCGTGACAGTGGCAATTAAAGAACAACATTACCGCGAATTGTGGATAATTTATTCTCGGGGGCAGTTCTTTGTTAATCGGGGCGTGCTTTGATTCCGTGCACTCGAGCATTCGCTCGGGATGGTTTGTGATACAATTCACTGGATTCTGGCACGTAATTTTTACCTTTGAATTACTCAAGAATACGTTGGACGGTGATTATATTTAATGGAAGGATGTCTCGATGATTACAGGTGTGGGGTATTCGGGGATTGTGTGGTTTTATTGTTCTTGTGCGGATGAATAGTCAATGGTGGATTTTATTTTTCATTGCAATAGTTAATTATGGAGTGGTTGACCTTTTGATGAGTTTTTAGATTTTTATGATGAGAATAGAAAAGATCGGAAACTGAGACCATATTCAATTATCTTCTTCGTTTCAATTTCCGATTTATTTATTCTTTTTTGCTGTTTTTAATGAATGAGACGCCTATTTCATTTTATTGTACTGAGTATCCCTCCGTTACTCACCCGGTTTTCAATCAATTTTTACTGGCGGTCTTCTTATAAAAATAAAAACAATTAAACAGGAAAGAAAGGGGAATTGGATACTTTATGGCTCGGAGAGAAATGTTCGTCCAATGAATTTTCGCTCCTATCATGGTTCAGAATTGTTTTCAATTTCTATTCCAATTTCTTTGTACATAAAATAATATTTTATTTTAAAATCATCCGTCCTCATGATTTTGCCATAATTCTCTCAATTTCTCCATTCCCTAAACACAGCCAAATCTTTTCAATCGAAAGTTACCATCAAATTGATCGGTAATTATTATTTCTCCGCATGAGCACTGCTCGATGAAGCCGATTATAGAAAGTAAAACTAGTCACGCCGCGAGTTGTCCCAAACGATGCTCTTGACACAAATCCGCGTGAGATCAGGATCGCGAAATTCATGCCATCTCTGCCATTCAAATGAAAATTGATAGTTCAAGAGAAAAAAAATTAAAAAAAAAAATGACCTATACTTTTGAAATGAAAGGGGGAGAAAAGTGAAAAAAAAGGAGGGGAATTGCGATTGAGCGATACAGTACTCGTCACGCAACCGCCAAGTGTTCCATTACACTGGGCTCAGGAGATACAAGAACACCGGAGAGCTACGGTTCCTTCGGTTTTGTACATGAGCTCAGTTATAGGATTACAGAGAATAAAAATAAATTCAAAAAAATGGTGAATTACAGTGAAGGGAATGGGGTAAGACCAATGGGGGAGGAGAGGGAAGACGGGGAGAATAACTGTAATGCATCTCCGTGGGCCATCACCTATGATCCTGAACCGTTACGGAATGTAATGGGCGAGTATCCGCCTTTCTGCACAGTTCAAGTTAAACTACAGGCCAACAGTTTGACTTCTATCCACGATTACACATTAAAGGCGCCAGTAGTTGGGGGGGGCCGCGGAGGGCGACGGAAATATAACGTCAGGCAGGAAGCAACAACTTCCTGTGATTCAGACAAGACGCATCCCGCAGCTTCTATTCTTGGATCTATCAATATGCCCCTAAATTTGGGACGAAAAAACGTTAAAAGCTTTTGGTGTTACTTTATTTTTCTCTTCCTTTAGACTCGAAATAGGATTTTTTTTGTCATTAGTATTTTTGATAAATCGAGGTTTTGAGTCCCACGGATAAAGGTTTATTTTTCTCACAGGCCAATCGACAGACGCACAGGCAGTGGAAAACGCGGAAGTGGTGCTGGAAAAGCTGATTACAGGCCTTCCGCTCCTAACGAACAAAATAGGCAGGTTAATTTTTGCAGAAATAACAATATGCACGAGAATTTTTATTAGTAAATATGAAAACAATCAATTCAACTTACTCATTCATTTGGACAATAAAAAAAAATCCTTAGATCACGTCATCAACTGGAAGAGATATATTTTTTTCATCACAGTCACTTTTCAGTCGCTCTCCGCGTCGAGTGACGGAAAAGTACTTTTTCGACACATTGAGATGAAAAATATTGTTCGTAACTCGTGAAAAAAGTGATTTTTGACTCGTGGGATTATATAACCTCCCACTCGGTAAAAACCATTTTTTTTCACTTGTTACGAAATATACTATTTTCGCTCAGTACGAGTCGACGAAATGTACTCAAAATGAGTAGATTGTCAAATTGATTTATTCAGACAA
>JAPYZN010002468.1:0-11829 GCA_030522865.1 Psyttalia lounsburyi
TTATACGTGGATATGCACGGGGAATAAAGAAAGAAAAGTTGAAATGAAAAAAAAAAAAGGAAAGAGAGAAAAAGAAAGTCCTGATTCGCAACGAATCTCCGTTTTATGTCTCCTCTCTCGTCTAGACAGTTAATTCTAAGGGGGGGTGTTTTTTTTTCAGTTGTTTAGGATTGCTAGTTGTTGGTGAGTTTTGTTATGGGCGAGGTGGAGTAGAATTGGGGACGGTTTTTGTGTGATCGATTTAGGGGCAAATTGATCATCTCAAATTTTGTGGAGTAATTTTTGAAGGGTTAGAAAAAATTGTAAACTTTGTTTAGAGGTGGTATTATTAATTAGGTTCAAAAGATTAAATTTAGATTTGTCTTATGGAGTATGGTAATTGAATGGTCAGATATCAGAATCTAGAAAGGACTCGAGAAAACAATCGGCTCATTATTCACCTCGCCTTGAGTGGACTTGAGTGGATTGTCCAGTCTAAATATGGAATACTTTACGTATATCTGTCGCCATTGGTATTTACCAAAAGTGTCAGTAATCCCGAGACACTGGCCTCAAGTGTCTCCTGCTGGGCCACTCGAAGACGCCACAGCCGGCGATTAATGGGAGATATAGTCATTAATCTTGAGTTGAAATTTTAGGGCTCACGGGGGGAGGGATTTTCCCCGGAAAATTGCTGTTTCGTCCGGCAATTGTGCCGCAATTACCGCACGGCTGTAATATTTTTGTCAAAGGAAATTTACGATATTCCACAACGTAAACAAACCCGATTCAATTGGGCTCGAATAAAGGATCAAAATAAACCACATGAGGAGAAGGAGGGGAAAGGGAGACACTCGCACTGAGGAAATCATTTATTTCTGCCAAGTAAATTTCCTTACGAGTAGAAAATTGGGATTACTAAGTGGAGAAAATTATGCTCGTTGTGAAATCCTTCAGTTTAATCATCTTCAAAGGATACCAGTGGAGGTCTAACAATTAGAGGTGTCTTCTAAAGTAGAATGATTATGTTGCCCTGTTCCTGAGGTAAGGGTCTCCTAAGATTTTTCCTCTTTCTCCAAGTAATGACTTTCTTACGTGAAATAATTCGTAATAATTTTCAATATTGATTACTAGAGCTTTTTATAAGCACTGGACAAAAAATTCTGCACACGTGTAGATTATTGTTATTAATAATCCCAAAATGTTACCGAGAAATGGGATAATTTTTTTACAAAAGCTGTGAAATATTTTACTGAGCAGGCAATTTTTACCGAACATTTCTCTTTGTTGGACTATCCAATTTGCACCGAAGGTTGTGACTCCTTTGACCTCCCTCGGGAAACTTCCCCCGGGATTTTCTCCAGTCCACGATGTGGAGGTGGCAGGTGTCGACACCTGCTAGATGAGTACCACCTGTCCCATGATTTTTTTTTGCAGACATTTGGCCTCCACATCCACCTCAACGGGATTCACCCGGAGCCCGGTACCCATTGGTCAGCGGCTGTAATCCCTCGGATGAATTCAGTTGAGTTTGGGGTGAGAACACGACTCGGGTGTTATTCAATATTTATTATCCAGTGTCCATTCATCTTGAGTATAATTCGATGGATGTGCTCCTTTCATAAATACCTCGATAAATCACGCGCTCACCTTCGATCGTTTATTCATCCAGATAAATGATTTATTTGCACTGGATAAATAAATGAATTTGGATACAGTGTTGGAAATTTCTTTAAAAGTGAGTAATTACTTGATTGGAATTTTCTCCGGCTGAGTATGGGTGACTGTCGACCAGGAATTGGCCAATATTGGGCCAGTACTGAGCCAGTCTCGGGCTACCATTGGCCATTTGTCATATTCTATATCAATCCATATAAAAAGCTCCTTAAAACCTGGTATTTAACTAGAAAATTCAGGATAATTTGATTTTTTTTATTTGAGTTAAATGACTACTGAATTTTCAATGATTGAGAATTTTCAAGCTCATTTACTCGCTCATTTTATTTAAAAACTAATTACCTTTCAAAACTTCTTCATGAAATGTCTAAAATTCCCGATAATCGCAGTCGACGGTTCATCTATTTCCATACTAAAAATTTATAATCCATAAATCTTGAGAATCCTGCTGACGAAAGACCAAAAAATCCCATGGCCTCCTCCTCCCCCTTACCACCCTCCCCTCCCACCTCCAAAGGAGACGCTGGAATGCATTTTCTCGTTTATGCAGTAACGACTCAAGATTTTAGTGGAAACTCAGATGCAGGAGGTGAAACAGACGTCTAGGGAGATTGCAAATACAGTTTGAGGGGTGGGTGGTGGGGTCGGGGTGAAAAAAATAGTGGGGGGGTCTCTATAGGAAAGGAGACGTGTATGGTTTTATGAGAACAGGGCCGCGAGACCATCTAGCCGCGTCTGGCGCGCGGCTGGCTGCTGCCGGTTCGGGTTGTAAAAATTTTACTGCGAATTGTCTGCAGACTCTTTCATACCCTCTCCCCCCCTCCCCCTCCCCCTCCCCCAACACCCGCCGTATCTCTACAACACAGAATAGTAACTCCTTCGGCGCTCCAACCTGCTAGCTATGTTATGACCAAGAAAAATAGGAATTTCCCCGGGTGAAATATCCCACCCACTCTTTAATGAACTGCGGAGAAGGCAAAAAGGTGTCTGGGTCATGGGAATTTTTTTCGGGTGGGTGGCCGTGAGGGGGGGGGGGGCGGGCGGCGCTGAGATTTTTTGAGGGTAGATTTCGGTGATTCTCCAGATATGGAAGATTATTTGGAGATTTAACTTATGAAAATTACATTCTGTGAATTTTGAGTGGATAATAATAAAAAAAATACGGGCGTTAAAAAAAGTTAGAAGTACGTCGTCTTAGTAACCTAAGCGAGAGGCGAAGCCCCTAGTCTGGAAATAAACGTTTTTCAATCCATTTGGCCGTGTATACTTTAAGACTCTGATTGTTACATTAAAATTGACTTCTATTACTCACAATTAGAGATTCAATTATATCTTTAATTGTGAAATAATTCCAACAAAATTTCAGAACATCAATTTTTCTCGTTGTCATGCTCTGTTTTCCATATTCCATTTGTTTCCATTCTGCAGCTATCGTGATAACGACTGAGTTTATAAACAAAAAAAAAATAGTCTAAAAACAACTTTATAGAGAATTTTATGGGCTACAAACAAGTTTATATGATATTTTCCCAGGCCCCTCAATCGCACGATAAATTTACAATCCTTCATAAAAAATCCAAAACATCAAATTCAATTTGATTGCAGTTTTTGCCAAAAACTTTCTACCCACAAATTTTTAATTTGCCTTAATCTCATGAGGCCTGTGAAAAATTCCCACTTATCAAAAATAATAAGTGTCACTTCGGCCTGTTACTCCGATAATTTCAAAATTGAAACGAAAAAAGGACGGAAGAAGATAGAGAATTGAGAGAGGGCGACTAAATGTGACTCCCAAACCGATTTCAGGGCCAACTGTTGAGTTTTATCACCCGTTTTCACTTCTCCCCCTCTCTCCTCCTCGGCCCCCACCCCCCTTTCTTCATTCGACTTTTCTTCCCCCTTTTGGCTGGGGCATATGTTTGGTGGAAGTTTCAGAGTCACACGAGATACGACCACATGTGTCTAATAACTGCGTCCTTCTTCATCGTTCAAATATAGTGGCTTCTTCTTCTACTTTTGAGAAAAGGGGCGAAGGGAGGGGGCATCTCCATGAGACACTTGAGATGGCTCTGACGTTATGAGGGTAAAAAAAATATCGAAAATGATATGAGGCTTGTGGGAAACACATGTGTCTTTTACGATTTTAATGTGATTTTTTAGAGGATCTCAGGGTTTTTTAATTACACATTTTGTTATGAGGAGTTTGCGACTTGACATGAGCTGAATAATTATTTGATCATTTTTTTATCAGTTTGGATATATTTCTTCTTCAAATTTGGGCCTAATTTATGTCATATAATATTATTATTTTTCTATTTTGAATCATAATATATTTTTTTTAATCTCATTAAAAATACAAAATTGTAAAAAAGTGAACCAGTCAATTTTCCTCTGATCTATCTCATTTAGATGATAATAATTTTTTTAATTAATTTTGATGAATTCAAAATTTATTAATGTATGCGTTTATTAATAGACATCTTGCAGGGAATTAAAAAAAATACGCTTAATAATTAAAAAATTGTTCAAATAATGTTCACACTTTGCCCACCAAATCCTTTACCCCCTTGAAGACACTCGTCCATCTGCCGGCGATTCATCACCCCGGCCATGTGGGTGTCCCGTACCCCATTGGCCCCGCCGAAAAACTCCTCACATTACACCACACACGGCATTCCCAAATATTACCGAAACGTCCGACCTCTCAAAACAGGGAGAAAAAAATATCATATCAGTCCTATCCCAACAGTTCTCTTTTTACGATGATGTAAACACCAGAATTGAATTCATTCCAAGTACTTAAAAAACTTCCATCTTGAATAAAAAAAAAGGGAGAGATAGAGAGAGAGAGAGAGAGACGTAAAAACAACGTTCAAACTATTGGATAATAAAATTCTCTTCGCCAACCTGGGGACTCGTCTATTTCCCGTAGGAAAAAAAAGTGAGAGATAAAAGTGGATATAATATTATGCAAACTCAGAGAGTTTTCATTTTATAAAAATTGTTTTTCGTGATTTTCTGAACCCGATAAAATCCCCCTGAACCCTAATCGTGAGACTTCAAAATGCCCGAAATAAATTGCCAAGAATTCATTGAAGAATTTCATTGAAGATAATGCGAAAAAAAATCTTTTTTTTTTCATCTTTTTTAATATTTTCTTCAAAAAATCGCTTTTTACCCTAACACTGTCATTATTTTTAAGATTACCTTAAATTACCGAGCTCTCCCAAAAATCCTCCTCGCTAACAATCACTCTCCCTCTCTCCCCAAACCCTCCCAAGATGGCGGCCACAAGAAAAAAAATCGCCGGAGGACTCGGGATGAATCATCCCCCGCGAAACTTCACGAGAAAAAAGAAAATCCTAAGAAAAACTCAATAATCCCACCGTCCTCTTCTTCGTCCTTATGACGTCACAGGGTCCGTTGGGCTAGGTCATGTGGAGGGCGCCGAAACACGTAGCCCCCTCCTCCTCCCCCTCGCGCGCCAACTCTTGAGGTTCAACTCTTGCAGAACAGAACGGAAAAATGGTTAGAGAGAAAGGAGTGAAAAAAAAACTGGAGAGGCTGCCTCCGTGCGGTGGAGGGAGCGATGAGGGGAAGGGGGGTCGGCAAGGGGGGCTGGAGTACGCGGAGGAGAAGTACCGAAAAAAGCAAGGCTCGCAGAAAGGACGCTCGGCGTCGTGGCGCTCTTTTGCTGATCAATACGCCGCCTCGTACGCGGACGGTCACGCATGTGCACCGGTTGGGGCTCCACATAGCCCCCCTCCCCCCTCGCCATTTTTTTTCCACCCCCTTACCACCCTCACTCAACTCTTTCCTTCCTAGGCTAGCCGATTTTTTTTCAACCCACCTCGCATTATTTTTTTCACCTCTTTCTCATGCCCCCCCTTGCCCCTCCCACGTCGCCCCCTCTACCGTTGCCCCGAGACCCCTCCACCGCCTAGACGAATGTTCACTCGGCTCACTCCACCTAACCTCAAAAAGAGAAAGAGAATTCCGAGGCTGCAGAAAAGAGTTCTTTCGATATATTTTTTTTTCTTTCATCCTCTCCGTTTATTTATATTTTTTTCTTTTGTTTATTTTCATTTTAGTATACTCACTCCGGACTTTTATATTTTATTTCTTATTTTATATTCTTTGCTGTGAAGGGGATTTTTTCTTTTGCGATTTTCCGCCAGCGAACATCCGAGAAACCGAAAAATAATCGGGATGAATTTTTTACGAACGAGAGTTTAAAAGTTTCATTATGAAAATGCCAGAAATTGATGGAAAAAATTACTTTTTGGTCCTAGGCTATAAATATGTTGACTAAGATATAGAAGATGAAATATTTGGGGGAGAGAGCGGACGTTCACATCGTTCGTTCCACCTTGAATTTATTTATTAATGATTTTTTTATTGCAAAATATGTTTTATTCCCTTTTTGTTTGCTTTGTGAACTTCATGACTCTTCAAAATGCTCTAACTTATCAATGAAAATTCGCAAAAATTGCCAGAAAGATTCTGTTTTGTCCTAGATTCCAAAATTAACATCTAAAATAATTTCATTAACACCATTTTACCCCATCCTTTCACTCAAATTGACCTCCCTCTCCCGACCCCTCAAAGAATTCTTTCATCGACTGGTTCTTTTTATTAATTTCTTTTGTTTATTTCGATTTTCAGAGCATACGCTCTCCCTAGACTTTTACATTTAATTTTTTGTTTTCTCCTTTACTGTACAACACATTTTTTTCTCCCGCGTTTTTCCGCTTTTCCCTCGTACTGGGTCTTGGATTTTTTATTTCATTTCTCCTTTTAGAAACGATTTTTTCCCCCTTTGGGTTTCCTTCCCATTTTTTTTTCGTTGTTTTTGTTGTTTTTTTTGTCTCCCACCGTATCAGCTCTCCCGCCGAACCTCCTACCTCCTACCCCCACCCCCTCCCCCCGTCTAACCCCCTTCCACCTACAGTCCACCTCTTCTTTTCTCTTCCAGGCTGGGGCTTATATTTTTTTATTTTTTTTTTTTTCAGGGGGCGTCGGCGTTCTTTTGCTATCGGCTCTTTTACTCGCTTTTTCTCGCTCCGGGTTGTGCTCACTCTTTGCCAATACCTTCAATCCCCCATACCCACTGGTTCTCTCCTTTTCCCCGGGTTTCACCTCCCTCCGGCCCTCCCAACCCTCCTCAGCACTCTTTTGGTCACCATTCGCACAAGTACACACGTACTTTTATTTTGCCCCCGGGGACTTTTTTATTTTTCATTATTATTATTATTATTTTTTTGTATATAAAGACTTTCCCACTTTCTGCGCTGAAGTTTGGAAAACTGACGAAAATAAACCTTATTCATTTGATTTACGCATAATTTTCGATGGAACCAATATTTATACGACTTTTGAATCGAAATTACGTTTCAAGTTATTTCAATTGATTTTGAAGATAAGTCGCGTCCACGAGCGCCTAATTTACAGTGATCTTGCACGTACTTGGGTTTTACAAAGTGTAATAAAATTTCGATATTGAGCGTAATTTATACTTAAGAACATGGGGAAAATTATGCACAGGGGGAACCTGTAAAGGTCAGCTACATTTTATTTTAGAAAATTCAGCCTACTCAGTTTGAGATAGTTTTCTGATAAGAGCCAAATATCGATGAAAAAATATCGAGTTGGTGATTACATATTGAACAATTGATAATTGATTATTTATTGTTTTTTTAGAAATATAATTTTCTTGTCTACCACTTCACTTCTATTGATAAAAATAATTCTGTTCACAAAGCCTTTGAGCATTTACTCAGCCGTACTCTCATCTGCCATCTCAGGGTGGAAAATTCCCGAAGTTTGTGGAAAAGTTGAAGTTCTTAGAGCGATTGAAAAGAATTGTCATCGGTGAATGGAGAGAGTGAAGTTCGTTAATTTACTGAGGAGCGATCCTTTCCTAATTTCGCCGATTATGTTGATATTGAAAGAGCAAATTTTCTATCAAATGGGTTAAATTGTTTATTCAAAAAATTTTTTAATGTTTTTAATATTTTGCAGTTCATTTAAATCTAAATAAATCAATAAATGTGATTTAATTCTATCAAATCCAAGTGTGCCGACAATAAAAAGGCATCCATTGAATATAAACAAAAGAGTTTTTGCAGATTGAGAAGAGGCTTCATTTTTAATTATTCAAATGAATTTCTTTTATTTCATCAAAAATGAAATCATTAAAATCTCATTAGAATTCCATTCAAATAAAATTCAAGTAAATAATTTTTTTATTTCTATTAAATACGAATTTATTAACAATTCAATAATGAATTCAATAGAAACAAAGCTTCAAATATTTGTTTTTTACTTGTTATTTTCTTTTTTTCAAAAAATAGTTATTGTTTTGAAATGCGTAATTTTTCTGAGTATGCCATCGCGCCTGAATCCTGAAGTAATGCCCCAGAGTCAAGGGTGTACAAGCTCAATCATTTTTCCCGGGTCCTGAGAAGGGAAACGAGGTCATCAACAAAAACGGAAAGAAACTGATATCCTTTGGCTGTCCTCCATCAGGCGAGGGCATTGGACCCGAGAGCCCTTCGATGTATTCCAAATCCCCATACATTTCCCCCATGAGAAGAGTGGGTGGGGGGGCTCATAATGGGGTGCTCTAAATATACTGTCCCAATATGGAGCGTCCATTTTTGCCCTCTACAGGTGGCATCCAACTTCACTTATCCCAATGGTGAGAAAATTTCGTGTCCAAGGATTTCTATTTTTTCTTTTTTTTTTTGTCTATTTCTTCCTCCCCCGAGAGGATGCGACTCAATGGGACTTCTTCTTTCTCCCGAGGACACACAATTTTTTTCATCCGTCTTCCGGGTGTGGGGCACAGAAAAAATATTGAGTAATGCCTCCAAACCGGATATCGCACTGGCCGCCATCTTCATTTTTTTTGTTTTAGTGTTTTTTTTTTTTTTTCATGGGAAGACATTATTTTTGCCGCCATGTTCTATTCTCGTGGCAGACAGGAAGAAGCGAGTGCGCGTTTTGTATTTTTTTTTAACCAATTTTTGTCGTTCTTTTTTTGTATTCTCCTCTGATTTTCCCCGGGTGTTTTCAGGGCGTGTGTTTTTTTTCGCGTTTTATTTTTCCATCGCTCTAAGGTTAGAATTGGCTCGTACCCCAGCGCGCCCAATCGATTGCCACTCACTCGGTTTTTTCTCTCTCCTTTATTTTGAGAGGGTTTTTTTTCCATTTGGTGGTCGGGTGGGGAGGGTTTTTTTTTTCAGAGCGAAGGGAGGTTATTTCTTGAGATATTGATTTCAGTTTTGAAGAGAAAATTTCTTCTTGATAATTGAAATGAGAAAGGAGTTAATGTGAGTTACCCTTTTTCCAAAACAAATTCAGGGTGATTTATGGTTCACGTAGGCCCGATTACCAACAAATAATATCATCTTATATGTTCAAAAGAACTGTTTTTTTTTCTAATTTAAATGATGATAATTTGTTTTTCAAAAAATCCAAGTTTCGTTGGTGTGACCATTGAAGGGATAAAAGCGTAATTTTCTGATGAGAATTGGGATTTATTATTTTACCCTATTTACTTCATTTACGCATAATTCTGGATGATACCGAAATCTGCGCCAACTTTGAGCGTAATGTATACGGAAGGGTACGTAATTTACAAAAATTTCGAATCTAATTTACGCTTAGAGATATCTAAAACGAGTACGAACATGATTCACGTTACCTATCAACTGTGGACGAAAAAGACGCTCTGGAAAGCGTAATTTACGCTAAAAAGCACCTTCAAACTCGAATGTTGACCGTCATGAAAAAAAAAACAAAAAATTTGTAGTGTAATTTACACAAATTTCGAGCGTAATTCATACTTAATCAATCAGTGAAATTGATTGTGAGAAAGTCGATGATAAAATCCCTTTCGGAAAGCGTAATTTACGCAGCATAATTTCAACAGTAAGGCCCACGTAGAGTGTAAATTGTATAAAACCAGCGTAATTACGTCAATTTTAGTCATAGACTATAGTCATAAGCGTTTAAGCAAGTCATAAGCAGTCAAATTGCGTTTAAGCAAGTGTAATTTACGTCACTAGTAGGGATTTTTTACGTTTAAAAAGATTACGCCAGCTTTTCCTACATAGAAAAAAAAAAGAAAACGATATGAAAATAATTTTTTTTTAAATGGACAATGGAAACAAGTGAAGGCAAACAAATCTGGTCTCCCCTTACAAATTTCATGACTTACATATCATCGTATGGCATCAGGCATTGAACGAGAATCAAAGAGAGAAAGTGAAAAAAAAAAGCGAGAGAGAAAGAGGGAGTTGGAAAAGGGTAGTTTAGAGAGGGGACGATTGCATAGCGATAAATGCCAAAAGTCCCACACAGTTTATAGCCAGTTGGGGCACACCATCCCCCCCTGAAAATCCTCCCCGGGCCGGCAACCGTAGAATCTCAACGCGAGTGACAAGGACCAAAAAAGTCCCTTCTCTCAACTGCTTTAAGACTCAAAATTCATTTGAAAAGTAAAACAATAATTTCTTTCTTTCTGCCAAGTTTTGTCAAACTGTCCCCTGCTACACTTAATAAAATGGGGTGTGAAATAATAATTAAAATCAGAGTCGTTTCTCGCTTCTCATTCTGATACAAAAAAAAGGGTTGTTCAATTCAACGACAGCGAAATATGAAAATTCATCTTTTGTTTCATATTACCCTTTGTCCTGTTTGAATATTCACATTGTTACGAATGATGATGGGTACGCGATTTTTTATTTTCTATTTGAAGGGTGAATGGAGAAGGGAAATATTCACAAAAAAAATAATCATCAGTTCCCCAGAGAATTGTTTAAGTCCATTTTTAGTGGAAATTGTATTCAATGTCGACTTGGGTTTGAAAAATATGATAATTTTCGAGCGAGAGGCTCGTCTCAATAAAAATTTTGTTTATTTTTTAAGGAACAAAACAACGTTTTTTGCTTAAGTAACTTTTTCTTTAATGCATCATTTATTCCCAATCATTTCCTTATATGGCCTTCAGAATGTATTAACGTTTTTTTTTTTCAAATTCTGACGTTAGCGAAGGATTAGCCACTTTTAAACAGACATTAATAGTCTGAAAATTTGAATAACAAAGTCGATGAAATATTTATGCTGAATAATTGGATTAAAATGTTCGATAATGTCACGAATCACCTTTGATCCTCTGAGACTGTGTTAATATTTACTCGAGTAAAGATTTCATTAATCTTAAGGGTTTTTTTTTATCAATTATCGGCTTTTCTTTTTTTTTCAGCAATGCAATCCACATGAGAAGGATGCAGATTACTGGGGCACTGGACGTGGTGCCAAGCAAGGATACGAGGTTCGTTCGTATTCCATTTTTATTCGAGGACAGATAGTGTAAGGAGATCCGAGTATTTCCCCTATTTTCAAGGGGAGGGGGGCAGGAAATGTTTTCTACCGGTGGTGAAGCGATCCGAACGTTTCAATCGACGAAAAATCAGCGAGAGAGGATTTTCAAAAATCAAAAATTGATAAATAAAATACTCGGATCTTCTTACAATTTTCAGATGTCGATAGAATCATCTTTCTACTTCGTAATCTCAGCATTTTCTGTTGCAGGCCAAAATGAATGCCGATCACGGACAAATCCAGAAAGGTAAGAAAAAAAAGTACAAATATGATAAAACAAATTGTTTGTAAGAATTTTTCATCCCCGGAAAATGCTCCGAGAAAATTGTTCTAGGAAAATATTGAGATAACAATTGTTTTTTGCCCTCGGGGTAAAAAACAAATTCTGTTACCAAAATATCTCGTGGGTAATATTACCCTGAAATGTCTCAAAAAATTTCCGAGAAGGGGAATTAATTACCCATGAATTTATCTCTCGAACATAAATCAGAGATTCTATTTGTTTTCATAGGCCTTACGTCACCAAATGCAAACCAATTCCAACCGGTTTATTTTGCTCTTTCTCCTCTACTTGGTCTCCTTTCTTTCGTTTAACGTCTAGGTTGACGTTCAGATCACGTCTACCAGCCGCAACACGATCTGACATTTTGAAAACAATGCAATTTTTCTGAATTAGCTGTTTAGAAAATTATTTTGCCGTACTGCTTCTAGAGCTTTCTCGTACGGGAATTGGTATTACATACTTCCCAAACTCGAAAACTCTAAAATCACTACGGCAAAATA
>JAPYZN010002469.1:0-11821 GCA_030522865.1 Psyttalia lounsburyi
GGATCTGTTTACACCCCAATGGCGCAAGAAACCATCTTCGGTTGGGTAGTCACTGGCCCTCAAACCTCTTTACTTAACGTTGATCAACGGGGACAAGCATCGGTTCATCATTGTATCGTCCAAGAACCCCTGGATGAGCTCCTTCGAAATTTCTGGGAATTGGAGGAGTTATCGAAACCGATTGGATTGAAAGAGGAAGACCAAAAATGTGAGGACCTCTTCAGGGAAACTCATTCGCGAGAAAAAGATGGACGATACGTTGTTCATCTCCCTCTGAAGAATCCCCGGCCTCTAGACATCGGTGAATCATACGGCATCGCAAAGAAATGTCTAGAGAGACAGCAGAAACGCTTCACCTCATCTCCTCTCCATCAACATGAGTATGACAAGTTTCTAACGGAATACTTAAACTTGGGTCACATGACTCATTCGCCAGAGGATGAGCAACTCGGCGAGAAAGCTGTATACCTTCCTCATCATGCTGTACTTCGCGAAGACAGCACAACCTCTCCCATCCGCGTAGTGTTCAACGCATCCAGTCGCACCACCAACGGCACGACCCTCAACGACCATCTACATGTTGGACCACTGCTGCTCCCAGACTTGCTTGATGTAATTCTCCGATGGAGAATGCACCCTGTCGCGCTACGCGCCGACATTGAAAAAATGTTTCGACCAATCCTAGTAGCACCTGAGGAAAGACATTTACAGAGAATCCTATGGCAACAACCAGGCGATTCTGAAATAAAATCCTTCAACTTGAAAACTGTTACTTATGGAACGGCCCCAGCACCATTTCTCGCTAATCGTGTGTTGAAACAATTAGCTGAAGATGAACGTCAGAAATTTCCTCGAGCCGCTGCTATACTAGAACACGATTTCTACGTAGATGATGTGTTGACTGGCGCATCATCGATCTCTGATGCCAAGGAAATCCAACAGGAATTACAACAATTGATGCAGGCAGGTGGTATGAAATTGAGAAAATGGGCATCCAGCGATATCCAAAGCCTCTCAGAAGTCCCACGCTAATTTCTAGCTCGCGATCCTAATTCTCAACTTGACCAGAAAGAAACGGTCAAGGTTTTAGGATTACAATGGAATATGGACCACGATGTATTCCAGTTTTCCACGACAACAGGCAGCCTGGCCAAAACTACTAAACGTGGGATCCTCTCCACTATCGCCAGGATCTTTGACCCAGTTGGCTGGCTTACACCTACTACAATCACTGCAAAAATACTGATCCAAGAACTGTGGCTTCTAGGAATGGATTGGGATGACGAAGTTCCTGATGAAATTAGTACGCGTTGGAAACAATTCCAAGTTCAACTCACCGAACTTAAGAAAATCGCCATCAAAAGATTCATCAAGTGCTGCCCAGAGGTGAAAAAACTTGAATTACATGGATTTTGCGACGCCTCCACCCAAGCTTACGCTGCCGTAGTCTATCTGAGAATTCAAGGAGATCATGAAAAACCCACAGAGGTTAACCTCGTCATGGGAAAATCTAAAGTAACCCCAACGAAGCATCAAACTATTGCAAGATTGGAACTCTGCGCAGCTCATCTGTTGTCTCGCATTTTGGAAAGAGTGAAAACTACAATGAACCTGGATAAAATTACCATTCATGCCTGGAGCGACTCGCAAATAGTGCTCGCTTGGCTTCAGAAACATGCTTCACATTGGCCAACGTTTGTAGCCAACCGAGTTTCAGACATTCAGACGAGAATCCCATCAGCACATTGGCATCACGTTCCAACATCATTTAATCCAGCTGATTGTGCTTCGCGCGGAATACTCCCAGCAGAGCTACCTTCTCATGATCTCTGGTGGACAGGACCAAATTGGTTAAAACTAGGAAAAGGTCAATGGCCACAAGCGAAGGAAAAAGGCACTTCAAATTTTCCAGTACACATTGATGATACGGATCAGATCATCGGGTGTACCGCTTCACGAGCACAGCAGAGGAACAGCGAACGAAATCCCGAGGGAATTCTCGAACTACCCTCTCGATTCTCGTCATGGCTCAAGTTACTTCGAGTTACAGCCTACTGCCTCAAGTTCCTAAATAATAGAAAGGGGCACCAACCATTGTCGCTACGCACCTTAATAGAAAAGGCACGAAATTTCTGGATAAAACAAACTCAGAAGGACGTATTTGAGGCTCAACTTAACCGTTTAGAAAACGACCAACAACTGCCAGTCAAGGACAAGCTGATCCGACTTCATCCTCAATTGGATGAACAAGGCATTATGAGAGTCGGTGGACGCATTGCTAGAGCCCCAATATTATTCGATGAAAAACATCCAATAATCTTACCAACTGGTAGAATCGCCGAGCTTATCATTGATGAAACTCACCGCCGAACACTCCATGGGGGACTCCAATTGACTCTCTGCACCCTACGGCAAGAGTATTGGATTCTCAACGCCAGGCGATTGGTTAAAAAATATATCCACCAATGTGTGAAATGTATCAGGTATGATGGAAAATCGAATTTCCAGATTATGTCGACACTCCCCGCCGCACGAGTCACACCAGCAGCTCCTTTTGCTCATACAGGGTTGGATTATGCAGGACCTGTGAATGTACGTACGTCGCCTGGTCGTGGGCACAAGTCACACAAGGGGTATATCGCACTCTTTGTGTGCATGGTTACTCGTGCAATTCACTTAGAATTGGTGTCTGACTACTCCACCTCAACATTTCTGGCTGCTTTCAATCGATTCGCCGCACGTCGTGGACTACCATCTGAGCTTTACAGCGACAATGGAACCACTTTTCAAGGTGCTAACCGGGAGTTGAGAGAAACGCAGAGTAAATTACAACGAGATCCGGATGTGCAACATGACATCGCCACCAAGAAAATTGAATGGCATTTCATTCCTCCTAACTCCCCTCATTTCGGGGGACTGTGGGAAGCGGGAGTAAAATCCGTGAAGAACTTGATGAAAAGGCAACTAGACAATTGTATCCCTACGTTTGAAGAATGGACTACTCTTCTCAGCATGATCGAGAGCAACTTGAATTCTCGACCACTTGGCCTCCTCCGCGATGATCCAGATGACGTTGCGGTTCTTACCCCAGAGCACTTCCTTATCGGAAGACCGCTGACCGCAGCTCCCACTACTTCAACCCTTGATCTGAACCCAAATAGACTATCGCGGTGGCAGTTTATACATCATCTGAATGAGAACTTTTGGAATCGATGGAGGAAGGAATACCTCCACACCCTACAAACACGCCAGAAATGGACTTCAGCGCAGGAGAACTTACGAATTAATGACATCGTTCTCATCAAAGACCTCGCGACTCCCCCAAGTCAATGGCCACTCGCTCGCATCATAGAACTCTACCCAGGACAAGATGACAAGGTCCTCGAGGACAGTGAAACTGAAGACCAGCACTTCCACGTATACTAGACCCATCGTCAAACTTGCATAATCACCACTCTAGCATTGAATTGTTCAATTTTGTTTAAGACTGTTTTAGATAGCACTCCCTTCGTTCTAATTAACGGAGAACGAGACGGGCGGTATGTTTGCGATTGTTTGAATTGTCCGAGCCTATTGCGAGTCACGTGACTGCTGAATGCCTACGGGCGAACCGTGATCCGAGATGACCAGGGGGGAAGAGTCAGTGGCCGAATATACCTGAGGCAGTACGGTTTGGCTCCGTGAATTAATAAAGTTCGCGTTGTTTTGCAATACCTAAAGTGTATTATTTTGAGTATATAATTAAACATTGACCTAATCGAAATTGGAGATTATTTATTTCATGACCATCCGGTGCCTTGTTGATACATCCCTTTGGTAATTAAAGTTCTGATTCGAATTCTAAAGCAAAACTCGAACAGTAGACCACTGGTTTTCTTTTTATTTCCGAACCATCAAGTAAACTATTTTGTTTCATTCTGGATTTCATTTATTAATTTTTTCCTGTTTCCATTAATCTTATCTCCATCAAGAAGGTGAGTGACAAGGATTGTGCTTCAGAGCGTTCCTTCAATTATTGATAAGTCAATTAAAAACACAAAAAAAAACGATGAACATGCAGTTTGTTATATACTATCTGTAACTGGTAATGAATGAGATTAATTCATGAGCAAAACGTTAGGTGGAACGATTCGCTTTAGATCCACGCGGAATTCTCAACGAATATCCCCAAATCTAAGGGATATAGCCGAACTTTTGTGATAATTATTTTGGAAGCTTTCAATTTGCCCTACAATAAAAAGTATCTGAAAGAAATTTGCTATTTGCCTGTGATTTTGAGATATTCATTGGAAGCTGAATAATGATCAAAATGGATTTGAATCGTTTTGGTACTCTGCTACTGAATTCTTGCGGAAATGTTCATCAGCAACTCAACCTTTTTTTATGCAGCACTGACAAGAATACTTTACATCACGAAATTTATTAGAAAAAAACAGGGAAACCGTTTTTTTTCTATCAAATATCCATTTTGAAAATAATTTTTCATTAACCTTCCATTGCATTGGAACATTACTCCTGTTGTTCTGCGAAAAATGTAACCTTCATCTCGTTCTCCAAAAGATTCAAAATCATAGATCATAGATATGATCATAGATCATAGATCTTCCGCTCTGTTCCAGGTTAACGTCGATAGAAGAAGATACAAGCGACATGTAGATTTGATTGATTTATGTACAAACGAATCATGCCCTCTGAACCTGCAGTACCACCCGACCAAGTCTTTGAGTTAATCGGGGGTTTCTCGTTTTATGACAGTGATGGCAAACTGAAATGTTTAAATGAATCAGTGTGGGACCATGCTTATGAAGCAGTCGGTCGGAAGATGACTAAAAAATACATTCTCTTGTAACTGAGCAAAAATCGACATGGCATTATCAATCGCATGGCCGAACATTATGGGATCAATGTGGTAGAAAAATCTGAGGGGGATTTAGATGATACTGGTGGATCAAACTGGTCAATTCCGCTGGATGGACGACAACCATTCTCTCTGCGCACAACTCTCACTTTATGTGCCGAGATTCGGGCATTAATGAGACCTCAGTTAGTCCAATACGAAAATGAGGAAAGGTATAAATTGGCACCTGGGCGGATCACTCACCTCTACGAAGCTATATGGGAACAGTTACTCCTCCCATGTCCTTTGGCTTTTCATACTGAGTCAGTTAATCTAAATCAAGTCCCTTATCTCAGAATAGAAGCTTACTGTAATGAATGTGGTAATGTTTTTCATGCCTATGCAACTGCTCCATCTGACTCTGATATGACATTACACGGGCTGGTAGTCACGGTCGCCAAACTTCAGACGGCAGATGTAGACATAGCTCGAAAAAAAAAATCCCTATACCCCGAAAACGCGTCTTCCGAATTGGCAGATATGAGTGACCATTTAACAAATTTTTCCGTCGGTATCCATACATTTTTCAAGTACTTTCATGCGAACTATTTCTATAGCAGCTGAGGGATTAAATTCAATTGTTGGTCTCTTGGAGAGAATTTGTGAAGATAAATAACAGAGTTGAATTTGTCGATCCTGGTGTCTAATTTTTATTGAATTAATATAGATCCAATCATTATGATTGCAATCTGAAACTAATGGTTGGTGGAATATTGAATAAGATAAATCTCACACTCGTTTTATATATGCAGTCGATATTGATGTTTATGGAATGAGTAATTAGGATATATAGTACAAGACAGTAGCATACTGTGGTTTCGAAAATATGTCGAAAATAGAAGTGTCGCTAAACTGATAAAAAGGCTAATTGTCAGGCATAATAAACTAATTATTTTTACTGCGACACCGTGTTTTCAATTAAGCCAATAGAAGGTGTACAGAGTGTGAAAAGTATAGAATGATTGAAGCCATGATTTCGTGCAACATTAAGTTACTAGATTTAAATATTCTCCGATATTCTGTTAATTTACTATAATTTTCGAACAATGTCATTACCATTCGATTTACGTCAGTATGCAAATGAGCAGCCCGACACGCTGATTTATTCCTCGCACATAGATAAGCGTAATACGCATCTATCTGTAATTCTCATGCGTGTGGACAAAGTAAAATCATATTTTATCATTCCCATCTACTTCTTTATTATGAAAGATCAGTCAGCATGTAGTTGTACATGGCAAATACTTGAATAAATCCTCCGCTTCGTTTAAAACAATTATTTCTGTCGTCGAAGCCCTGTAGTAAGACTTTCGATTATTAAGGAAACGGCAATGACTTACTGTAGAGACTTCATAAAATTAAAAAACCAATTGGCTTCCATTTGAGAAATGGACTTTATCCGAATTTGGATTGATTTGTCGTTATCTGTTTTACCTAGCGCAGAGATATTATTCACAGAATGATATTATTATCGACCTAATGGTATTATCGACGGTAGTAGATTAAGGACGTAAAAGAGCCCGCCTATCTCTCAGCAGAGGGATGGAGCCACGGTGACGGATGCCTGCGCTGGTAATTCGGCAGTAGCACTCCCGCAGTCACGGGAATAGGATCAAGAATGGGATGTAGGTCTCCTTATTCTTAATTTTTTTAAAATTAATTTTCAGCCATTAGTAACCATAGAGAAGATTAAAATGCTCTCTCTGATATCTAATTACTAAATAAAACACCTCAATTCTTTATTTCATCAGTTCTATATAACATATGTACTTAATAAAAAATAATTTGGATTTAGAAGAAAACTTTTATTTAAAAATGATTCTCCGTTCTCCGAAACAAAGAAAAATGTAGTGAAAGGAGAATTTTGTTTCGATGTTTCAGATTAAAAAATAGGAATAAAATGTTTAGTGAGACTCTATTAACTTAAATGTATACGTAACGTATACGTATCGCGTGGTTAACCTGGGAGGGGGGGGGGGAATTAATTAAGTTACGGAATCATGAGGCACACGAAGAGTCCAATATTACTAAAGGAGGAAATCGAAATTTTTGCCAGAATCGATTGTTTTTGTTTATCGATTTACGAAAATAATCAATGGGTATGCACATCACATCCGGTTTAACTTTCAGAGTGCTGAGTGTGGGATGCGCGCCTTCTTATGCTAGTCCAATATTATACTGAAGTCAGCAAAACTTTTAACATGAAATGCTACCCCCACCACATCCATTTTGCGTATGATCGCGTTACCCCCACTCCTTCGTTTGATGTTAAAACTTATGCTGTCTCAATCATACTAAAGCAGATGATGTGGAAGTATCGACATTTTTGCAAAAATAGATTTTTTTTTATCAATTTATTAAAATAATTGATGTTTGTGCACGTCACATCCGGTCTAACCTTCAGAGTGCTAGGCGCGCGACGCGTGACTTCTTATGCTAGTCCTATTCTAAAAGGGACACGCTTGACATAATCGATTGCCTTGAAATTCTCGAAATGTTGAGGCCACGATTCCTTTTGTTTTTTTTTTTATATTTATTTGTTTAAAGTATAGAGCATACCGGGCTATTTACACTGACTTTGCGTTAACTATGTTGTGTACAGTGTTTAACAGTGAAATTTACAGATGTTCAAGAGTGTACCGGCGATTATAGTTCTACTTGGTATGACGAGAGTTATATTTTCAATTTACAGTTTTTAAGAAACTCTACTATAACTTTAATTGCGCTGAAGTCGGTTGCCTTGGCAAATTTCGTGGTTGTATAAGGTCCTTGGTAACCCCGACCCCTTAGCTTCGTAGCCATAATTTGTCTTTGGCTATTGTACTTTGGACAGTGCCAGAGAACATGGCAGATGTCCTCAATGCCATGGCAGTGCCGGCACGAAGAGTCGTCAACCATATCGACCCGGGCCAGCGAGTAGTTCAGGTGGTAGTGGTTACTGCGAATGCGATTGAAGGTGACAATATCGGAGCGTGAGAGTTTGGAATCCTGGTACCAAGTGCGGCTGACTGAATTACGATAGTTTTCGAAGTAGAATTTACCTTTTGAGGTTGCTTGACTTGGAGTGTAATTCTTGGTGTGTTCTCTTTCAATCGATTTGAAAATGCAATTGAAATCGGTAACTGGGATTATGTTGTTATAATTAATATTGGATGAGGCGAGCTTAGCTAGTTTGTCAGCTTCCTCATTGCCCGTCACTCCTACATGGGCAGGGATCCAGAAGAGCAATTGTGATGGGTGACTTGAAGCACGACTGGAGATATTTTGGATCTTCCTTTTAGCGGATAGGAGGAGCGGATTATATCTCCAGTCGAGTCTGGTAGATTTGAGAGCTTGGAGAGCACTAAGGGAGTCGGAGAAAATGAGGAAGCCTTGACTCGGATTTTGTTCGACAATTTCTAGGGCTAGGTTGATGGCGAAGCTTTCGGCAGTGAAGATCGAGGCCGCTTTAGGCAATTGGACAGCTTTTCTGATGTCGAGGTTGGGACAGTAACATGACGCTCCAACGTGGTTAGTGCCTGGATCTTTACTACCCTCAGTGTACAGAGTGAAATGACGGGGGTAATTGGCTTTGATGAATTTGTTGAGGAGGCCATTTGGTTCGCGTGATAGTTGACAATCTATGCCGATGTCGGTGTTGAATACAACACAGAGAGATAGTGTATCATAGTCAAATTCGTAGGGGCTGAATCGCACGCCGGAGTGAATGAGTGAGTGGAATTTGTAGACCTCAGTTATGCAGTCATAGAAGAGGTGGTGTTTTTTTGGGGGTGAATTAGCAATATTGAGATGGTTGATGGTACTGTGAAGTAGGCCAGACGAGGTCGATATTATTTTGATAAAAATGTTTTTGGTTAGAAAGCTTACTCTGTCCTTAAAAGTAGTGAGTTTTGACTCCGCGGGAATATTTGACGGCGTTGAGCGTGTATAGCCTAGTGCAAGTCGAATAGCATTATTTTGGATGGATTCAAGTTGGTTCATAAGGACTTTCGTTTTGGGGTAGTAGGCTGGGACTCCGTAGTCGAGAATCGATCTGACGAAACTCTTGTATATCGATATAAGAGTCTGGGGGTTGGCACCCCACCAGGTTCCTCGGAGGAACTTAATTTTGTTTAAGGCACGAAGACTTTTTTTTCTAATCGAGTCGATATGAGGATTAAAGTTCAGGCGTTGGTCAAGAATGATTCCGAGAAATCCTGCGGAGCCTGAAGAAGTGATACTGTGACCTCCGACATTGATTTTGGTAGCGCTGGGATCGGAGCCTTTTTTGCTAAAGCGCATGAGGACCATTTTTTGCGGAGCTAGATTCAGATCTAAACTGTTGAGGGATACCGACATTCGGTCAATGGAATCTTCAAGAATGGAGATTTCTTCTCCGCCTCTAGTTCCGGACGTAAAGATGGCAATATCGTCGACAAAGAGCGACATAGATATACGACTATCTAAGTTTTCGCCAAGATCTCAGATAGAACGTAAAGAGCAGGGGAGAGAGAACCGCCCTCTGAGGTACGCCTTTCGTGACCGCCCGAGCTTCATCCCCGAGAATATCTGCGTGAATGTATCTAGTGCGCATCATGGAACTGATAAAAGAAAAACTTTCGAACCGCAATTGGCTGTAGCCAGTTTCTGTTTTAGTATAGCGATATTTACATTGTCGAAGGCGGATTTTATGTCTAAAAACGCAGCGACAGTGTGTGTTCGTTTTCGAAAGTTTTCACTGATTGTTACAACTAGATTTGTTATGTTATCAGTGCAAGACCAGGTCTGAATCCTGTCTGACATTGTGGTAATGAATCGCTGGATTCAATCCACCATTGGGGACGATGTTTTATCATGGTTTCAAACAGCTTTGATACACAGCATGTTAGCGCGATAGGTCTTACACCGGAGTCGTTCGCCTTGGGGATGAAGTGGAGGTATGAGTACTTCCAAGATGTAGGAAAGTCACCTTCACGGAAGATATTATTGAAAATGTCCAATAGGATCAGTTGTAGTTGGGTCGGGAGTTTTTTCAATACTAGGTAATCAATGCCGTCAATACCAGGCGATGATGCCGAACGTTTAGAGTTGAGTGCAGAGATGAACTCGGAGAAGGTGAAGGGAGCGTTCATGAATGCCGTGTTTTCAGGGAACGGGAGTGGGGCTGCATTTAGTGGACAGGAAGGCTGAGAAAGACGCTCAATGGTATCGAGAGTAGGCTGACGTAATCTTAAATGATTGACTAAACCGGAGTTGTTTGCTTTGACCCAGGTGTTTTTGAGGACTTTGCAAGTTCTCCAAACATGTTGGATATTGTTTTTCGAATCGATGCTACAAGTAAATGCGACAAAATTATCCATTTTTTTCTGTTTGAATGTCCTCCGCGCTATAGAAACTGCCTTATTGTATTTTTCTAAGTCAAACGAGTTTTTGGTATGTAGCCATTTCTTATATGATGCTTTACGGAGTCTTTGGGCCTTAGAACATTCTTCGTCCCACCATCGGATAGGGTTTCTGTGGATTTTATGTGGAACTGTTTTCCTAGTTGGGGTGCTTTGAATTATTTTTTCTCGGATGATGTCAAAGAAGTATGAATACTACTCGGACGGTTTAAGGGTGTCGAAGATGGGATTGAGAAAAAGAGCGAAGAACTCAGTAAGCTGTTCGATGACCACCTTCCAGTCGGTTTGAGCTGAAGCGATTTTAACTGTTTTCCGGTGATATGTGGATTTGAGTGTATCGAAGTTAATTAAGACTGGAAAATGGTCTGAACCCCACGTTTCGTCAAGTGTGTTGACGTTTATGAAGCTAGCTAGGTCTAACGTGGTGAAAACAAGATCAAGATTTGAAAATTTATTCCTATATATATCTACGTGTGTTTTGCTGTTGGTGTTTTGGAGATGTAGGTGAGCAGTCAGGAAGGAATCTAGTAACTTTTCCCCGATCCCGTCGTTCTTCTCACAGTTCCAGGATGTGTGATGGGCGTTGAAGTCACCGATAAAGATCGTGTTTCCCTTCAGGGAGGCGATATCGCACATCTCTCGCCAATAGTCCATATGTAGGGTTTGGCCAGGGGTTCGGTAGACCGCTATGATGTTGAATCTGGGGACGGTGTTTGTTATTTCCAGGTCATTGATCTCTATCGTGGGTTCGTTGATATGAAGATCGGGTATTAATCTTGATGTGAGGCTATTTTTAACTATGATGACCATGCTACCTTTATTGGCTTCTTTGTCTAGCCTAACGACTCGGAATCCGGGTACACTGTATTTTCTTGTGTTGAGGGGATCGAGTTTTGATTCGACACAAATGACGACTTCGAGATTTTCAGAGGCTTTCAAAATACTCTCATATTGCCCATGAAATCCTCTGACGTTCCAAAACATGATGGTTAGTGAGTTCGGTCAAGCGTCACCAGAGGTGCTCGGGGGAGAGTCACGCGCCACAAGGATCACTAGTAGGTCGGTTAAGCGTTACCAGAGGTACTCGGGAGAGAGTCAAGCCCCCAAGGGTCGCTAGGAGGTTGGTCAAGCGTCACCAGACGTGCTCGGAGGAGAGTCACGAGCCACGAGAGTCACTAGGAGTTGGGTTAAGCTTTACCAGAGGTACTCGAGGAAGAGTCAAGCCCCCAAGGGTTACTAGGAGGTCGGCCAAGCGTCACCAGAGGTGCTCGGGGGAAAGTCCAGCCCCCAAGGGTCACTAGGAAGTCGGTCAAGCGTCACCAGAGGTTCTTGGGGGGGAGTCAAGTGCCACGAGAGTCAAGTCACTAGGAGGTCGGTCAAGCGTCACCAGAGGTTCTTGGGGGGGAGTCAAGGGCCACGAGAGTCACTAGGAGGTCGGTCAAGCGTCGCCAGAGGTGCTCGGGGGAGAGTCAAGCCCCCAAGGGTCACTAGGAGGTCGGTCAGGCGTAGCCAGAGGTGCTCGGGGGAGAGTCAAGCCCCCAAG